>JAPPVO010003879.1:0-33711 GCA_030407325.1 Camellia japonica | reverse complement strand
TCTCCAAGGGACCCCAGTAATGGAGAGACTTCTAAGGAGGAAAATAGAAGAAAACTCAAAAAGAAACTTCATAACCTGAAAAGTGTGGGAGGGAAATTTTGAATCATCTTTGTTGTGATAGTTGTTTTATGCCTTTTGCAGGCTTAGTTTGGTGTCCTTCGGTGGGAGTAGGTTGGTTCTGTTTATTTTTGTGCTCCCTTCCAGTGTTTTAAAAGGCGCACTTAGGTACGCGCCTAAGTGCGAGGCGCAGCCTTGCGCTTCGAACAGGTCGAGGCGAGACGCAATACGCGAGGCGCAGCTTAGGCGCTGAGGCAAGGGCTTTTTTTCGAGGCGCAAGGCGCGGGCTTCATGGGCTTTACCTATTTTTCTACTCCAATTGTTGATTAAGTGTTTTTTTTGTGGGCATACCTATAGGGATTCAAAACTCTTCAATATAAAATGACCAAATGTGGTCAAAAGAGAGCAGAAAATGATAAAAGATTGAATGCTATGCTTTATATCTCTTGTTGGATATTATATTTCTAATTTTTAGAAGATTGAATGTTATGTTTAGAGATTATCAAAAATTGTTATGATTTTTTAAATTATATATATAATTTTTTTGTTAAAAATTTTGCCTATTTTATAATTTTGCTTTTCTTCTTCTATTTGAGCTTCGCTTTGGTGAGGCGCGCGCTTCACCTCGCACCTCGCGCTTAGGCTATAGGAGACCTTATTGCCTCGATGCGCCTAGAGCCTTTTAAAACACTGCTCCCTTCAAAGATGTGTGTTGAATTTCATTGTATATCCTTCTTTTTTGGTTATAAAATTACTTAGTTATCCAAAAAAAAGAGCACTATTTGGGCGTGGTTTTGTATGATTTGATTGTAGTTTGTGAAAAATGAAAAATGGAGAAGAAACTTCGTTGAGCCCTAGGTTGTCGAACAAACTATGGTTGTTTGCCTTGGAGTAGTCATAACATTCTTAAGATGTTTCAACAACTAAGGTCAGACATTCCAGCCTTGGTTTGTGTGGCTAACGAAATTTGAACATTCCAAGGATGTTCAACCAACAAAGTCCAAACGTTTTGAGAATGTTCGGTTCTGGTTGGATGAACAAAGTTTGAACACTAAAGATCTTCAAATCATCATTTATGTTGAAAAATACGCGCATTTTTCTTTGTTAAAGCTCCCAAATCCATTCTTGATATCTAAATATAAAATATTACATTGACTTAAAAGCTATTCTCTTCAAATAATTGATGTCAAATCCATAAATCCAAAGGGAGCCTTTGTTTTGACTTTAAACGTGTCACATGCTTTGGATTATGTTGTGTCTTTTGTGGATGCTAATTGCTCAATAGTCTCTAAAATCAAACTTAGGCTTTCTAAATCCGAAAGTGATATAACTTTCTTATTAGTGTATGCTAGTGTTTTTTTTTTTTTGGGGGGGGGGGTGGGGGTGCACATGTGTTCTTTTCTCTCTTTCATTTTTTGTTCTTTTCATTTTTTATGTCATAGTTTTATCATGTATGCTAAATTTGTTTGTTGTTTTCTGTTTTTTGTCCAATGCTTATGGATTACACCAAGGCATCTCTTGTATGTACAACTACTAAGAGAGGAACCACCTTCCTTATCCACATGCACAAAAGGAAAAAAAAATAACTTTTTTCTAAATTTGTCCTGATTTTATGGTTAATGACTGCAAACAGCTTATAGTCATCCTTTTTTCGAGTAAATACGTGCTCGTATGTAACATCTAGGAATAAGAAGATATAATTGGAAAGACAAATTCTTACTTCTCTTTGTTGGTCTATTATTATGTTTATGTTTATGTAGATATATAGTGATGTCATTCTGTTGGTCCTCACCCTACCTTACTTCTCTTTGTTGACATATGTTTAGTCCTTTTTTTTGTACTTTCCTTGGGCATAATGAATATTCTTGTGGATAAACAAGAATGTCGGGTGCTTTTCTTGTTTTGTCTCACAAAATGGCTTGAATTAGTAAATGCTATAGTCTCACAAGTAGGTTTAGTTATGCAGGTTTGCTTTCCATTCTTTGTCAAGTAGGATTAATCTTGTAGTGCTGATTCTCTTTGCTTAGATAAAGCCAGCAGAAAGACTGCTCCGTGGCAAAAATTGTTGATTGATAATTTTCTTTTCTTGTCCTTTCCTTTTTATTAAGGTGATGTTTAGTTGATTGATAATTTTTTTCTTGTCCTTTCCTTTTTATTAAGGTGATATTTAGCATACAGGATTGTGAAATTTGTAGAACACATCTTCAAGTTGTACAAGTAATAGTGTACTACATGCTTTGGCTGCTCTATTTGAAACCAAAACTCTTAGGAATTGGATCATGTCTGGGTAAGGCTGACAGCATAATGCATGCACACCTCATCACTTGCCAAAGTACTTGTCGGACCAAGTTCTACCATTTCGCCCAAAATCAATTGGTGTTAGGGAGCGCTTAACTTATGTCTTTTATGGTATTTGACATTGTGCCCATATGCCTGTTCTTAGATCGGTCATTGGGAATTTGGGAGCAGCATTGTGTACCTAACAATCCCTCCCTTACAATGATGCCCCACAACTCAAACCCATGCCAACTTAGCTTTGATTTTAGTTGTCAGACCGAGTTCCACCATCTCGCCTAAAACAATTGGTATTAGAGAGGGCTTTACTTATGTCTTTTATGGCGTGTGACACCATGCCCACAAGCCCGTTTTTAGAGTGGTGGTAGGGAGCGGCATGGTATACCCAGCATCACGCTTCAAGATATGTTATATCCATATCCAGTCTTTTGGCATAACAAAGGTAAAGTCTAGGCACATCAATTAATTCAATTTATTGATACAAATTAGTTATATATGTTTTGTCCTATTAATGGTTTTACCCTGCCCATTTCTATTTTTGGACTTGTTTTGACACGGTTGTAAGGGAAGCAAAATTTTGAGGAAGTGCATAATCGTCTAGTTGTGGGGAGTTTCACTTGATAATTTGCATAACAATCTGTTAAACATTAGGTTAGTTTTGCATGAGTACCAACTTGAGGGGATTTGTTGTTTCTTTAAGCCGATAGGGAGAGGCATAATTGTAAGAAACCTTGGTTGTTTTCCAATTTGACTTGCGTCAAGTGTCGACTCATCTTATTGTGATTAACTTTGTTACTTTGTAGTTGACCTTTTGTCATAGGATTTTCTAGGTAATTAGTACCAAATGAGTTTCATCTAAGGACCACAAATATAGAATGACTGAATGAGACACAGATACAGCATGATACGGATACACTGGCATGACAATTTCCCCCAAAAAAATTAGGACATGATACAATAGAGACACAACTGTACGGGGAGCAAATATTCCGGTACGCCCGTACTTCTTTCCTCCAAGCTCCGTTTCTGTCCGATCACCTGAAAGCACAACGGCGGTGAGCTATCCGGCAGTGTGTGGCCGGAAAACCCCTCCGACGATCAAGTCAGCACACACCTTTGGATAGAGAGAGAGAGGAGAGAGTGTTTGAGTGTAAGAGTTTCTTACCAAATCTTCGTCTATCCCCGTATGGGGGGCGCAGACATGCTTATATACCCTCTGCGCCCCAAATCTACTCTTAGTGATCTCTCAACACGTGGCACTGCTATCCCATCTGTCAGCACAAATCTTGCTGAGCATCACCTAACCCAACTGCCTACCCACTCTACCGGGAGCTCAGCAGCCGAGCTGCTCCATCTCTGCTGTCAACGGCCATACTGTGCTTCATGCTTAAGTATTCCAATAGCTGAGCCCAATGAGGACCGGGTTCGGCTGCATCTCGGCATGGCCGAGCTCGGGACAGCTCACGAGCAGGTGTGTCGTCGGCCTTCCTGCCGAGCAAGCACAAGTAGCTCGGTCCGACCTCGCCTGCCTGGCGCCGGACATCTCACTTGACCGGCTTTGACTTCAGGAAGCCATGCAGCTCAGTCCATTCGCGCCTTGCCTTAACCGAGCAGACTCTTACAAGACAGGGCCGCACTACCTTGGCCCAACCCTTGTTCGGCCCAATTCTAGATCACAAATCTCCCTCTCAACAACAATAAATAAATACATATTTTTTGTATGTATATATACAAATAATAACTATTTCTTCATTTTTTACATTACAAATATTTATAATTTATTATGTCAAAATAGTAAGAAATCATTTTCCACATACTATATATCGAAAAGAAATTGTGAAAACAAAAAACACAAAAAATCCATTTTAGAAAGCTCTGCTCATTAAATAAAATAAAATGGAAGTTTTGGACTTTAGAATTCCTAAAATTTAAATGTTTAGAGGAAAGATTGATAGGACATAAACCCGTATTATTTTATTTTATCATTGGATCACTTCCCAAGTTATTTTTTTCAAACTTACAATTTGTTTCATGTGTCTAACCAATGGACACATGTATCCCTCAAGTGGCTAGAGATGCGGAGCATGTTTGGCTCTTAAAAAAAATACAAAAATAATATAATCGGTCACTGAAAATGTGTTTGACACCTGCTGGGGAGTGTTTGACAGGCACCTTTGAAGTGTTTGTGCTTTTTAGGTTTCCATTTTTTGTTAACCATATTTGGTTGGCTTGTTCCACTGTTAAAACTCCATTGAGTTGTAATTTAGAATGTGCACGAGAGGGAGGTTTGGTTTTGTTTTGTTTTGTTTTTTAAATGTGCACACGAGTTATTTCTGATGTCTGGGTTAGTCTGACTTAGATTTATTGGGGCAGCAAACATCCAACAAATAAATAGAATCCCCACCCCTTCCCTTTGTATAGGACAATAGAGTCAAATTTATGTTATGTGCTCTTTTGTTAAAAAAAGGGGGGAAAAAATATTGCTAAATTGCAGTGACTATGCTATGATGAGCTGCCAATTGGTTTCACAATTCTTTGACTAATGTTTCATTGGGTTGCCAAGTTGGAAAACAAAGGTGTACGACGTAGGATGGTGGATGTTCAAGTAACTTAAGGGAAGGCAAGGCAACTTAAGGGGAAAGTAGGGAGCAGTGGCAGTGAAGCAGAGGACAGGCTTAGGAGCACCAAAACAGCTGTAACTTGACCTTGGGCCCAATAGGTCATTGCAGGCCCTGACCGATGAGAGGTCTCCAAGCCCAAAAGGGCTGCAAGGCAGCTGGGCTGTAAATGTACCCAGAAGGCCTCGAGCTTACAAGGGTGCTAATACTTGACTGCCACACATTTGGTGAGTTCCCCTCAGGAAGACCAAAACATAGGGCACTCACTCTAGTCTAGTGTTGCTCTTGCCTTATTCCCCAAATGAATACCCTCAAGAATCATTCCGGTACTCATTTGGGGACAAGGGCCTGTGCCTTGGCCAATTATTAGGCGAAGCTACTAAATTGCTGGGGCACCGAATCACCTCAGTTTCCTGGGTCCTGACTAGACAAGAGTGATAATGTCAACGTGCTTTCTCTAAAAAGGAGTCGGAGGGGGCTGCCCTGACCTTTGGAGGGTCATCTGCCTTTTAGCATTGTCCACTTCAGAGCAAGCCCTTGACACTTTAGATGTTGCAGTGTACCCATTGTACCTTGGGTCCTATTTCAAACGCCATGTGTTGATCCCTTATTGGTCCACATGTCATAATTCCATTAGTTACATAGATATTTTCTCCTTGGACTACATGGTCTTTTCTCCTCATATTCGTCCAAGTTGCACAATTTTGTGTTGAAACGTGCCATTTGACTTTATCACCTGAGGCCACAGAAGGCAGTCAATTTGGGTAGTAATTACTTAGTTCTTCCCAAATCAATGATTGCTTCAGTGCATATCCAATTGCATTGCCAGGAAACTGGTTGTAGTTTGTGGGGCAAGCCTGATGATGCATCTGGTGACTCTTCTCTTTTTCTAAAAACTGTGATAATCAGAAACTCTTGGTCCTATCTCATTACTGTGTCAATTACTTGTTGCATAAATCATCTCACAAATATAAACTCTTTTGCAACTCATTTGTATAATCTTCTCTTTTGTTCCAATTTGTTCGATGCCCGCTAATACAAGGAAAGATGAGGCCATTACTTGCTTGCATTACTGTGTACTGTATTTTGGGTTTGCATTGTTTGTGCTGTGTTCATTTTGTTGTTAGGCTATGAAGCACGGGTACTTCAAAAATAGTGTCGTATGAGTACCGGGTACTTACCGGGTGCGGGTGTGGGTACGCGTACCGGTACGGTGGTATACATACTGGGTATGCCGAATACATGTCGGGTACTCTTCTTTCAATTTCAAAAATCATCAAATAATGTTTCCAACACTTTTTACCCATGAGTCATGTTTTGCCCTCTTTTGCATCATGTTTTAAACAATCAAAAAAGAAAAAGGAAGAATTATATAACTTTTTAGACAAGTTGTTCTCATTTTAGTTTTGATATTGAAATTTTGATTTGTATGTTGGATATTTAGCTATAAATTTAAAAAAAACAAATAATAAATAATAATAAAAAATTGACGTACCTCAACTGTATACATTACTTTTTAAAGAATTTGCCATATCGGCGTACCTGTACCTATACCCGTGTCCGTACTCGCATCCGTGCTTCCTAGTTGTCAGGGCATTCAAATGCATAGGTCAATTTTCTAATATGATGTCAAGAGCATGAATGGATGATTTGTAAAACAACATTTTCGGGGTTCCAATTTTGGGTAATGGTGATTATGTAGGGTTCTAGCTAGCATATCAACATAAGAAGTTTTCGATATTTTTATTTTTATTTTTTTCCCATCTTTTTCTTTTACCTTCTTGGTTGCAAAAGGGTATAAAAAGTCCCTAGCTCATTTGAGTATGACATCTATGCAAGCAAGCAACTCCACATTGCATTTTAGATTTGCCTTTATTTTTGGGGGGGAAAATCAAAAAACTCGACTGCTTGGATAGATTTATTTTAGGAGTAAAACGAAGTTCACATGTACCATTATGTGAAAATATTGTGTGTTCCTAACGCATCTGTTATTTTAGAGGTTGCCTTATGCGTTATGGTCGAATTTTTGTGCAGGTTTCTTGCGGAGACTGGCCTGGTTTCTGTTGAACATCAAATGTGGGAAATGGGCTTGAGCCCGAAAGAGTCCGAGATGATCAATAAAAAGAGCAGTTGAAGGTTTTTAAAAACCGATACAACAATACAGGTGAATACGTCAAGAATTCTCAAAGGAAGACCTCTAAGAGGCCAACTTATAACCATTCATTATGAGATGACAGTTACATTTTGCGATGCACTTGACCAAGAAGAGAAAAGAAGAAAGATTAGAAAACTGTTTTTTCTCGAGAGCCTCTTCGCTGGAGCAGTTGCATCGTTCAATCACTCTTTCCTTCCTTCTCCTTTGGTTTGTCCTGTTTGTCCTTTTTGGGCTTGATGAAGCAGAAACACGAACAGCACGGGCACTGCAACAACAACTTCATCTCTTCAGGGATTGTTTCCCAAATGATGTTTATTAAAGTTCCATACAACATACTATATATAGAGAGGTGAAGCATATGTTTTGCCTTAAAAACATTTATTTATTTGTGGATTCCATTCCTATCCCTTACAAAAAGAAGATGCTTACCTTTATTCTTATGATTGATGCCACTGACTCTCTTATCCTTTATTTGTTCTGGGCATATTGGTTTTGTGCATTAGAAAATGGAGTTCCTAGTGCTTTGATTTCCTCCAAAGAAAGTTTACTATGCTGGGATCCTTTGAGGGAGTTCAATTAAATACCTTGACTTAATATTTTTTTTTAATCTACGTGTATTATATATTAGTTTTGATTTGTTTTTTGTCACCTCTAAAAATATTTTGAACACCTTGTTAAAGGCACGCCTAGGCCCAAGGCTCATCAAGGCACAGTCAGTGCGCCTTGGTTAAATTTTTTTTTTTGGCCCAAAAAATAGAATACAAGTTTTCATTTATTTTATTTTTGGTAAAATAGAAAATAAAAATTGTTTGGTGTATAAAAATATTTTGAAAACAAAAGTAAAATAAATGTGCTTAGTAAGTTGTTGGAGGTGGTAGTATGTGGTGGAGGTTGAATGGATGTGGTGGCCAGTGATGGAGATGGTCGGGAGGCAGGTGATGGAGTTGGTGGTTGGAGTGCCTTCAAGGTCATGGGGGTGGCTGCAGTGTCACCGGAAGGTCATGCAGAAGGAGAAAATAAAACTTATTTTAAAAATAAATAAAAAAGAACATTTTTTTTTTATAAATATTATAAAGTTTGGAATCGATTTATTTTTTTTAAATAAAAAATATATATATAATGAACAAATTTTCATTTTCAATTTTCAAAGAAGTGGTGGTGTCGGAAGTGGAGAAGGGGTTCGGGGTGGTGTTGGAAAGTGGGCGTAGCAGGAGGGGTTGCGAAGAGCAGCGATTAAGGTTTGGTCTCTTTCGATAAATGGATTGAGTAAAACGATATTATTTTTTTTAAAGACGTGTCTAAACAAATTTTTTAAAGTGCATTTTGAGACTATTTGATAACAAATTTCTATCTTCACAAAACACACACACACATATATATATATATATATATATATATTATATATATATATATTGTAATTGCTACTAATAATACGGTAGTACTACACGCACCAATTGATATATCAATTAGTGTACCAACAAAATGTTATGATATTATCATTTCAAAATTATACTTTCAATCATTATACAAATTACAAAGACCTATAACAACTAAAATTATACCACATTATCTGTTAATACACTAATTAATATACCAATTAATACATATAGCATTATTCCTAACAATAAGATGTGTTTGGCTTCTCTCATGTTGGAGATCCAACTTCATAGAGTATTTGAGTTTAGTGAGCCCGTTGAAAGTCACATCTCAATGATCCAAACCGTTTACTTTTTAGAATTCATTAAGAAGAATATTCATGTAAAAAATTAAGATAATTAATTTTCAGTAGCTATATCTTTGAATCATATTTGTCTTCAAAAAAATGGACGACAAGAATAAATATTCATTTTTTTCAAATATATAACTACTGAAATTCAATCCTCTTGATTTTTTACACGAATATTTTTCTCAATAAATACTAAAAAATGAACGATTTAAATCATCAAGAATGGACTTCCAATAACCCTACTAAGCCTAAATGTTCTGTTAAGGCCTCGTTTGGCAAATGACTTTTTTAGCTAAAAAGTCAAAAAGTCACTAAAAAAACCAAAAAGCCAACTATCCATACCAAAAAGTCAAAGATTCTCTTTTCTCTCTACTTTTTGCACATCTTTTCGTAAAAAGTCAAAAAGTCATCCCAAACATACTAGCTTGTTTTAGTTAGCAAAAAAGTTACTAAATTAGCCTATTTCCAAACGAGGCCTAAGTTGGATTTCCAATATGAAAGGACTCCAATCCCAATATGAAAGGGATACAAACACACCATCTATTATTTATTTTGGGTATGGCTTCTGTCCAGTCCGGGATCGGACTGGACCGTGCTGTTGGGCCCGTGGGGGCCCACCACGGGTCCCGTCTTGATAATCTGAACCGTTCAATGTGTAGAACTCGTCGAGTACTATATACCTGTAAACAATCACGTTGATCGGATATCGATAGCTATATGATCAAATCAGTTTTTTATCAACCGTTAATTTGTTCACCGTCCAATTTTTTTAATACAAAACTGATTTGATCACATGGCTATCGATATTCGATCAACGTGACTTTTTATAAACATATAGTACTCGACGAGTTCTGCACATTGAACGGTTCAGATTATCAAAACGGGACCCATGGTGGGCCCCCAGGCCCAACAGCACGGTCCAGTCCGATCCCGGACTGGACAGAAGCCATACCCATTTATTTTTAAATTGCATCAGCAAGTTTATATGTATTAATGATTTTCCTGTGTTTTCGTTTGACTACTATGATTGTTATGCTTTAAAAATATTTTTCTTTTACCAGAGAAGAACTTCATTGGCGAAAAATAATATAAAATAAAAAAACATTTTAAATTTATATGATTGCACTGTTTTGGATTTTTTTGGGTTGAGGGAGAGGAATAGAAGAAAGAATCTCAACCTTGGAATTCGAAAACATGTTTTTTTGTTTGGTACATCGGAAAAAATTCGAAAACATGTTTGATTGTGAGATTATATTAATAAAATGTTAAGAGTCATCATTGACTTTTTTAGAATTATTTAGGCTATTAAGTACATATGTTGAATAATTTAGAAGATTCCGGAAAGATCTAAAAGACTCTAGAAAGATCTAAAGAAATCCGGAAGATTCTAGAACATTATAGAAGATTAGAACATTAGAGAAGCTTCTAGAAATCTAAAGAAATCTAGAAGGTTCCAGAAGTTCTAAAAATATTTTAGAAGTTAGAAAGTACTATTATATACTTGAAAGTTTAGAGAGTTCTAGAATATTGAAAAGTATGAGTATATGCTAGAATATTCTAGAGGGTTAATATAGCCCTTGGATCAAAATGATCCTAGCCATCCATTGAGGAGGTGGATGACTATATAAAGGGAAGTGACCTCATTTGGAAGACACAAGACACAACAATCAAGAGTGGTGTCAAGTGCTCAAGTGTGAGTGATTCCAAAAGTGAGGTATCCTTGAAAGTCTTTTTGTATACTTAAGTGTATCTTTGCATCTAAATAAAGATTCACTTTTGTATAGTCGTTGTGTTCTAATTCAACAATTTGGTATCAGAGCAAAGCGGTCAAGGACCATTTTCTTGAGTTGATCATGCACAACTTAAGACTGTGAAGCTTATGGATTAGTGACTACACTTACTTGATAAAAGTGCATGAGGATTACACTAAGTCACGATGATAGTAGATCTTGTGAACACAACAAATGGAGTCACAAGACTCAACAACAACAACTACCAGACTTGGCAGAGTCGCATCAAGTCCTACCTTGAAGGACAGATTTGTGGGAGGTTGTTAATGGAAATGAGACTGCCCACCTTCCATGGAAAATGCCAAGGCACTCCGCAAATGGAAGATCAAGACTGGAAAGGCAATGTATGTGCTCAAGACAACCATAGAGGATGAGTTGCTTGGGCGCATCAGGAATGATGACACACCCAAGGCAGCATGAGATACCTTTGCATCATTGTTTTCAAAAACAAATGATACCTGGCTCTAATTTCTAGAAAATGAGTTGATCTCTACCACTTAAGGAAGTAAATCCATAAGTGAATATTTCACAAAAATTAAGGATCTATGTCATGAAATTTCAGATCTAGATCCTAAAGCAAATATTAATGAGGAAAGAATGAGGAAGATCATTATACATGGGTTAAGTCCCGAGTATAATGCATTTATCACAACTGTAAGGGGTTGGCCGATTCAACCATCTCTTATAGAGTTAGAGAATTTATTGGCCAATCAAGAAAGCCTATGCAAGCAAATAGCTGGGGTCTCATTGAAGACTAAAGAGGAGGCACTCTTTAGTAATAATAATAGAAGGGGTGGACCAAGACGTGGTGGACCAAGACGGCCTAACTTTACAAGGCCAAAGAAAAATGAAGAACATGCCAAATCACAGCAACAGGATGTGAGCTCTCAAACAGGGGGAGCTCAATTTTGCAGCAACAACCATGATCGACGATCCTCAGGACCCTGGCGGCGTAACATAGAGTGCTACAAATGTGGAAAGAGAGGTCACTACGCAAAAGATTGTCGTTCAAAGATAAGGTAAGAAAAAGGTAACTTGGTGACATTCAAAAGTCACCAAGACAATAGTGAGGAAGAATGAGACTTCCAAGCATCCTTTGCAGTGTTCGATCATAATGGGACTTATTGCTCTGAAGAAGTAGACTTTGATGCATGGGAAATGCAAGAGCAACATAGTCCAACCGCTAGTGAAGTGGTTGTATGTGCGGTTGTGTCTGAGCCTAATGAGTCGACTCTTGTGGCGGAGTCTAAAACTGGAGCAATCAACTATAACAATGATTGGATCGTTGATTCAGGATGTTCTAACCACATGACTGGTGACGAGGAGAAGCTGTCCAGCATGTCTGAGTACAAGGGAGGCCGGGTAGTAGTGACCGCTGATAATACAAGGTTGTCGATCACCTATGTTGGTAAGATAATCATCACTCCTCGCTTCAACTCGAACCAAATACATCTGCAGGACGTCTATCACGTGCCAGGGATGAAGAAGAATCTGTTATCAGTCTCACAACTCATATCCTCGGGCAACTATGTGTTATTCGGCCCAGAGAATGTGAAGGTTTACCAGAAAGTTAAGTTATCTGGTACTCCTATCATAGAGGGAAAACGGTTGGAGTCTATCTACGTAATGTCAGCAGAATCAGCCTACGTAGATAAAACTTGAAAGAATGAGACTGCAGACCTTTGGCATGCACGCTTGGGTCACATGAGCTATCATAAGCTAAAAATAATGATAAAGAAGTCTATGCTCAAGGGCCTTCCTCAACTAGATATTCGAGAAGATACAATTTGTGCCAAATGTCAGTATGGTAAGGCACATCAGTTACCATATGAAGATTCAAAGTATAGAGCTAAGGAACTCTTAGAGCTTATCCACTCAAATGTTTTCGGACCGGTAAAACAAGCATCAATCAGCAGAATACGCTACATGGTGATCTTCATTGACGACTTCTTAAGGTACGTGTGGGTGTATTTTATAAAAGAGAAGTCTGAAGTTTTTGCCAAGTTCAAAGAATTTCGTAAGAAGGTTGAAAGCGAGCTTGGAAAGAAAATTCGATGCTTGCAAACAGATAATGGAGGAGAATATTCATCAGATGAGTTCTTTAACTATCTTAGAGAATGCAAAATTCGACATCAGTTTACCTGCTCAAGTACTCCACAACAGAATGGAGTGGCTAAAAGAAAGAATATGCATCTTGCAAAAACTTGTCGGAGCATGCTACATGCTAAGAATGTGCCTAGAAAATTTTGGACTGAATGTATGAAGACAACAGCTCATGTGATCAACAGGCTACCGCAAGAAGGTTTGGGGCTGGTCTCAGCCTTCCAGAAGTTATGGCGCACAAAGCCCACAGTAAGTGACTTTCGAGTATTCGGATGTGTTTGCTACGTATTTGTGCCAAATCATCTACGTAGCAAGTTCGATACGAAGGTAATTCATTGCATCTTCGTGGGCTACAACAGTCAAAGGAAAGGGTGGCAATGTTGTAATCCCACGACTGGCCGCTGCTATACTTCGAGGAATGTTGTATTTAATGAAGCATCATCTTGGTGGTCTTCACAAGATATACTATTGCCAGACTCCAGAAATTTAGAAGATCAGTTACAAGAAAAGTTGGGGGAGCAAAGACAAGAAGAGGCACCTCTTAGTTTAGAAATCATCAAGGAGCTAGTATCAACACAAAATGATGATGAGCTAGAGCTGACTTGTCAAAGACACCAATAAGATCTTCAAGTTCGTGGAAAACAGGTGTCCATCACAAGAGTCCAGAAGAAGTTCGCCTAAGCAACAAGAAGGGGTTGAAGAGACTGGACCAAAACTCAGAAGGTCGGAAAGACAATTTAAGCCTAATCCAAAGTATGCAAATGCTGCTCTAATTGAAGAAGATAGCATTACAGAGCCAATGACGTTTGAAAAGGCATCCCAAAGCAAAGAATGAGAAAGCAATGGATGAAGAGATTCAAGCCCTCAAACAGAATCAGACATGGGAGCTAGTTCCTAAGCTAAAGGAAGTGAAGCCGATTTCATGCAAGAACAAAGCACGTAGAGGTACATTATCATTTCATCATTCGAGAGAAAATGCTCCAAGGAGAGATAGAGATGAAATCAATTAGAACAAATGACCAAGTAGCAAACTTGTTTACTAAAGGACTTGGAGCTTCAAAGTTTGTAGAGCTTCAGAAGCAACTCGGCTTAACTACAAAAGAAAAACTAAATAAAGGAGTCAATGCTGAGGGGGTGTTAAGAGTCATCATTGAATTTTCTAGAATTATCTAGGCTATTAAGTGCATATGTTGAATAATCTAGAAGATTCCGAAAAGATCTAAAAGACTCTAGAAAGATCTAAAGAAATCCGGAAGATTCTAGAACATTATAAAAGATTCTGGAACATTAGAGAAGCTTCTAGAAATCTAGAAGGTTCCGGAAGGTTCTAGAATATTTTAGAAGTATAGAAAGTACTATTATATACTTGAATAGTTTAGAGAGTTTTAGAATATTGAAAAATATGAGTATATGCTAGAATATTCTAGAGGGTTAATAATAGCCCTTGGATCAAAATGATCCTATCCATTGAGGAGGTGGATGACTATATAAAGGGAAGTGACCTCATTTGGAAGACACAAGACACAACAATCAAGAGTGGTGTCAAGTGCTTGAGTGTAAGTGCTTCCAAAAGTGAGGTATCTTGAGAGTCTTCTTGTATACTTAAGTGTATCTTTGCATTTAAATAAAGATTCACTTTTGTATAACCGTTATGTTCTAACTCAACATAAAATTGTAATTACGGTATAATTAATTGATGAGAATATTACTGTGTGGTCACAGGTTAAAGTTGTAAAATAATTGATAAGATTATTCGAGTGAATGAGAAATGATAAAAAATAAAAATAAAAATAAAAATAAAAAGAAGGTTAAAGAGAAAGAAAACTTTTATTTCATTAGAAATCGAGAGGACAAATATATATATATATATATATTAGTTTATAGGTTTCGCTTTTCATAAAAGTAATGAAATTTGTTGAGAAACAAATACTTAGGGTCTGTTTGGTAACCATTTTGTTTTCAGTTTTCAGTTTATATTTACAAAAATTTTAAAAACTGTGCTAAAAACTTGTTTGGTAAATTTTTGATTTATAATACTAGTTCTCAGTTTATAAATTTGACCCAAAAATGTAAATTGAAAAAAGGTGTTTTCATTGGTTTATTAATTTGGCATTGTAAGTTACTGCAGCTGAGCTACAGTAACTTAGTCGTTGGCATTATGACCCTGGTTCAAATCTATGGAGCACCCGAATTGAATTTATTCTCTCCCAACGGTAAAATAAAAGTTGTATCTCATCTTCCTCCACTTCATTCATGTTGACTGAAACTTCACAAATCAGGTCAGTGTCTCTCTTCTCTCTTTCTCCCCTCTCTTTTCTGTGTTCACCGAGCTTGTTCTCTGTGTTCACTGAGCTTCGAATTTTTTTTTTCTTTTCTAAAACATTATGTTACAAACATGCAGATCTTTGTAGATCTATCAACAAATTGATCTCAGGTCTCTCTCTTCTCTCTATCTCTCTCTCCCTTCTTTTCTCTATTTTTTATTTCATTGAACTGCCATGGTGGATTTTTTTTTTTTTTGAAACAACAAATCTATTCTGCAGATCTTTTCCAAAATTTCCGAACCACATTGATCTCATTCTCAGGTCAGTCTTTCTTTCTCTGTTTTACAAATATGTTATGCAAAATTTTCGAACCAGAAATCTGTTCTGCAAATCTGTTCTGCCATGGTTGTTTGTAGATCTGTGCTACATTTTGTAGATCTGTGCTACAATTTGCAAAATTTCCGAACCAGAAATCTGTTCTGCAGATTTTTTTTGTTTGTTTGTAAATCTGTTCTGGTAGAGGTTCTGCAAATTTTTTTGTTTGTTTGTAGATCTGCGCTACATTTTGTTCTTCACTTTAAATTTGAAGTACATGATAAGGAAATCTATTAGGCCTCTTATAACTGTTCTTCACTGTAATGATATTATAACTGTTTTTCACTTTAAATTGTAATGATATAATTGTAATGATATTATAACTGTTCTTCACTTTAAATTTTAATGATATTATAACTGTTCTTCACTTTATTTATAATAACTGTACATGATAAGAAAATTTGTTAGGCCTCTTGTAAGGAAATCTATTCTTCACTTTAAATTATAATGATATTACAACTATTAGGCCTCTTGTTCTTCAATGCCTCTTCAATGTCTTTTGTTTAATGATATTATAAATATACATATTTAGGTCTCTTCTATAACCATTTATTTGTCCAATTACAAAATTCCATCCAATACTAATATCACAACATACCAACATCAGTTTCCCAATAAGTGTCCATCCTTCTGTAATCTTCAAATTTAGTTAAACAACTAATTGGACCAAGAACTAAACTAGTTTATTTTCAATACTGATAAAACAATAATGCAAAGCCCAAAGATCTATTTCTCCATATAAAAATATTTTACGTCACAACAATTTCATCGTGAAACACTGATCTCCACAAAGTTACTACTTAAGTAATTCGACCTTCTTTGAACCCCTAAATCTCAGTGCTGCACACAGACACACACATAGAAGCATCCAATACACGACTATATTTTCCCTGTGCTTCACTTAAAACTTCAATTAGGTTGTAAAAACTGTTCTTTGCAATGTATCTGATGAATCAAATTATTGTCAGAGTTTAAACTCTAGTTACCTCAATGCTACGTGCACAGAGACGTCAAAATGAATGCTCATGTACCACTCAGTTGTCCTTAGGCTTCAACTAAACTTCCTAGTATTCACTCTAATTCATATATATAGCTATCTCTCCTTAATTTTTTATAGTCCTGGGAGGTCTCTCAACCTCTTGGCCTGCAGAATTTTCGATTGTACTACATCATTAGCATGATATTTTCCTTGTCTAAATAAACCAACAGGATATTTAACTGGTGCTTGTTCTTCAATGCCTCTTCATTTTATTCGACTTACATTTTTTTGAAAATTATTTATCTATGAATAAATATACATATTTAGGCAATAGCAACAACAATACACAATGATCTCCTCATTGATGATGATGATGTTGAAGTTGGTAGAGGAAACAGTGGTCCATGGCCTCAGGCAAATGAGGCTCTTTTCATTACCCTCATGGATGAGGATGTGAAAACCAAGAGTAGTAAAATAACTGGGACATTCACTAAACAAGCTTGGAACAGGTTGAGAGATCAAATGAACGCAAAAACCCAATACCAGTATAACGCAGACCAGCTTCGAAACAAATACAATTAGCTGCGTATTATGTTCAACAAATTTACAGCATTACTGAAGCATACTGGTGTTGGTTGGGATAGCCAGTGACTTACTATCATTGCACCGGATGACGTTTGGGAAGCCCTTTACAAGGTTTAACTAACTTTTTGCATTTTCTTTGCTACATTTAATTGGGAAATTCTTCATGTTAACCTGAAATTCATTGGTTTGTAGGTTAATAGCCATGCAAAGAGGTTCAGGAAGAAAGTGATGGTTTACTACCATGAGTTGTCTCGTATCTTAGGAGGCACATCCGCAACTGGTAAACTAGCTCACCTTTCCACCAAATCACCTTCTGAAAGTAGTGCTAGTTCTGATCCTGAATTTAAGGAGGACTTAGATGCATTGCAAATTGATAGTGATAATGACAATGGAGATGGCCAGGGCAAGGGCAAGGGCAAGGGCAAGGGCAAGAGAAAAATGGTAGGTAAAAAGAGTAAAAAGAGGAGCTCTTTTCAAGCTAATATTTCTGAAGCACTCAAAGAAATGGGTGAAAATAGCAAGAGGAAGGTGGATCTAATAGTTAAACGATTGACAAGTGCTTCAGTTACTAATGTTGGCGATGATAGTGGTTCAATTGAAGGTGGCTCTACTGCCTCACGTTCACTACTGAAAAGAGTGCATGGCACTATTGCATGCTATGGAGGAAATTCCTGCGCCTGCTTACACGAAAGCTATGAACAAGGTTGCATCGGATCCCATAAAAAGGAAGGTATTTGTTGATATGCCTGCTGGTAGGATGAGGGATTGTGTCCTTAATCTTTAAAAGTTATTCTTAGAGAGTTCAAGCTTAGTGTGGTATGTGTTTGTATTGTTTAATTTATTAGTAATGTTGGATAATATTTGGTAGTTAAAAAATGTTAGTTCGTATGGATGTTTTCATGTTTTCAAAAATGTTGGATAATATTTGGTAGTGTATTATGGAAACAGAGTTATTATGGAAACAGAGTTGGGTGTATGCAGCATGTATTTTATATTTGGTACTATATTTTACTTTTTATTTTATTTTATTTGTTTCAGAATTATTTATTATGGAAACAGAGTTGGGTGTATGCAACATGTTTTTAATATTGTACTAGAATGCTATTATGGAAACAGAGATGGGTAGATGGGTAGATATAAAATTGAAACATATTCTGAAATGTTTTTGTACTAGAATGCTTCCCATTGCTATTATGGAATGCTATTGTACTGGTATGCAGCATGTTTTTATTATGGAAACAAAGATGCGTAGATATAAAATTGAATGCTACTACTATATTACTGCTATATTCAATGAATGCCACAACTATATTCAATTATCTTGAATGCTATTACAATGGGAGTTTATGGGTAGTGGAAGTATTGAATGATCTTCTCCTATATAATGCTTGTTGGTAGCCATTCCAAGTATTTTTATATCACTGCATTGTCAACACTGCATTCCAAGGTATGTATGATCTTCTTCTATAAAAAATATTTATATCACTGCACTGTCAACATTGTTTTCTTAAGAGTCCAAAGGTATATTTATAAAAAATAAAAAATATTTGTCTTTAGTAGTAATAAAAATAAAAAAAAATAAAAATAAAAATAAAAATAATGGCATGGGAAGTATCTATTACTTTCTATCACTAAATTCAATTTATTTGTTAAATCCCACAAGAGTATTGTTGAATAATTTCTTAACCAATAATTTCTATCACTACTTTCCATCTTCACTTCTCTGTTAGGCTATATACTTGTGTGAAAAGCCCCTTCATTGCTACTAAAAAAAATTGAAAAATAAAAATAAAAATAAAGATTGCAAGTATTGCTACCAAATTTTTTTTTAAAATAAAAAAAAAATTCTTGTGTGACCATTTTTTCATGTATTTTCATTATCACTAATACTTTTGTTTTTAAGGGGTCAACACAATATCACAGTGATATATATGGAGCCGATGCATGCTCTTGATTTAAGTTTTGACTCAGACAATGAAGATGAAAATATACAATTTCTGGTGTGTGTAGCACTACATGAGTATTGTAATACTTACCTTCAACCTAGACTATGCCGAACGTCCGTATTACAAGGACATGCCTACGTATTAGAAATATTGAATGGCCATGAAACAAGGTCCAAGGAAAATTTTAGAATGGAACCAGATGTATTTATTAGTTTGTGCGAGGCACTTAAGGTATATGGTAAACTGGAACACTCACGTTATCTAACTGTCCAAGAGCAAGTTTGTATATTTTTGCTAACAATTGGTCACAACGAACGAAATCGTGTTGTCTAAGAGCGATTTCAACATTCTGGCCAGACCATCTCCAAATACTTCAACCTAGTCTTGAAGGCAGTGTGTAGGCTTGGTAAACAAGTTACAAGGCCTCCAAATTTTGATGAGGTGCCTGTAGAAATTCGACATAATCCACGCTTCTACCCTTTTTTTAAGGTAATCACTAACATAATATTTGAAGTATAAATTTTAGTAAAATATCCTGCATTATTAAAGTCATTTGTCAAACAAGATTGTGTTGGAGCAATTGATGGTACCCACATATCTGCAAGGGTGCCAGCATCAGAGCAAATATCATATCGGGGGTAAGCATACTGTTACAACGCAAAATGTAATATGTGTTTGCTCATTTGACATGCGATTTACGTATGTATTGGCCGGTTGGGAGGGCACGGCAAATGATTCAAGAGTGTTCATTGAAACCGTACATGATCCAACAAATTTGTTTCTAATGCCACCAACAGGTACGTATTATATGGCATTTTGTTAATTTATAATGAATATTCTTTTGCCAACCCATAATAATAGATACATGCATGTTGAACAGATAAATACTATGTTGTCGACTCGGGTTATACAAATATGCCTGGCTTTTTAATGCCATACCGTGGTGAGAGGTACCATCTAAATGAGTTTCATACTCAACGTTGACAACCAAGAAACAAGAAGCAAATGTTCAATTACCGACATTCCTTACTGTGCAATGTGATTGAGAGATGCTTCGGTGTCTTGAAGGCTCGTTTTCCAATTTTGAAAGACATGCCTCCGTATTCAACTAAGACGCAGAGATACATCCCCATTGCATGTTGTACAATACACAACTGAATAAGGATACATTCTCAAGGTGACACATTGTTCACTGAATGGGCCAATCCAAATCTTATCGTTGAAGATGCTAGGCCTAGTGAAGGTGGTAGTAGCAACTCGACATATGCAGGAAGTGGTTCTCAGCAACCAATTGACGTAGACATTAGTCAACCTTAACTACGTCACATGTCTAATGTAAGAAATCAGATTGCTGGTCAAATTTGGAAATCTGTCAGAAACAATTGAAATATTATTTATGCGTATAATAGATTGTGGAAGATGTTTTTTTATGGTTTGTGAAAAAATTGAGATATTATTATGGTTTGTAATTTGTTATGAACATTACACTAATATGGTTATTAAATTTATCTATGATTGGTATTGTATTAATATGGTTATTATGGATGCTTATTACAATGTGTATGATTCCATTGTCAAAAATAAAAATAAAAATTAAAAAAATAAAAATTTTAGGCCTTAACAAACATGTTTTTTAGTTTATGTTTTCAAAAAATTTCAAACATTTTGTCCAAACCAAACTCGTTTATTATTTATATTTTTCTAAAAATAAATAAAAACTAGTTTATAAAATATTTGTAAATATAAACAAAAAACGTAAACATTACCAAACGCTATCTTAGTTATGCATTTTTCATTATACCATATACTTTATTTTTAATTCATCCAAATATAATAATGCAAAAATATAATTTTTTTCCCCTCACTTAAATAAGAGATTACAATATTGACATTCAAGATTTTGGTTCAAAGGCCATTTTAATGAGTCAACTAAGCCCCAGTTTGATTTTCCTTCTAGGCTAAAAAATCACAAAGAGACAAAAAAAAAGTTAAAAAAGTTAAAAGGCCCAAAATTACAAAAGGACAAAAAAATATTTTCCATTCTAAAGCCAAAAAGTCAAAAAAATCAAAAAAGAAAACGAAACAAACAAAAAAATCTCAGACTAAAAAAGTCAAAAAAATCAAAAAATCAACTAAAAAAGTCGTTGCCAAATGACCCCAAATTGTGCTCATTTATGTGTATATTATTAATTGTACCATTCTAAAACTTTAAAGTAGGAGATGCCCTTAGATTGATTTTCCACCATTGTCCAAATGGCTTTCCAAAAATAAAATGTGAGATTATAAAAATGTATATTTATGGCAATTTATTTTGACTTTGTCTATAATTCTTTGCAAGTGTCCATTGATTCCGTTTGGGAAGATAGGTTGTGGGTTTTTTTTGGCTATTTTAGTCATAAAAGACAAAACAGACTATTTTAGCCACAACAAATAAAATATCACATCCAACCCATAATCATTACACTCTTCTCTCACAAAAAAAATCAAAAAAGCCAAAAAAGTCAAAAAGTCTTTCCCAAACCAAGCTTTTTAGCCCAGGCTAAAATAACTAAAAAAGTCAAAAAACTAAAAAGCCAACCCACTTCCCAAACCAACCCTTAAGTTCATACACTGTTTTTCTCACCAAGATGTAATCTGACTTCACATTTTGTAGATAACATTATGGATTTTCATTTATGGTTGACAACTCAAAGTTGAATGAATGAGATCTCCAAAATTTGGGTCCTTTTTATTTATTTATTTTTATTTTTAATTTGAATCTTGCAATTACGGTAGTGAATTTTGTGCATTCACATTTCCTTAATGAATCCCACTCATAACTTAGTTACTATATACAAACAAATAAATAAATAATAAGCATAGGCGTTGTTTGGTTTGTGTTTTAAGATCTTATTTCAAAAATAATATTTAGAGAGAGTTTAGAAAATTTAAAAATTTGTTTAGTTGTATATTTTGAAAATAGTTTTGAATTTTTAAAGTTTTGGATGATTTGATATTTTTTGTAATTGTGTAGATGGGGTATGAGAGAAAAAAATGATTGAAACGGAGAGAGGAGAGAGAAAAAGTGAGTGATTGATTGATGTGTAGTTGAGAGAAAAGTGAATTTAAAATTTTTTTTAAAAAAACTTTCAACCAAACATATTTTTGAAATTTTTTTTCCAAAAATATGTTTTGAGAGACGAAACAAACATTCCCATGCAAACCCATCATTTTAAAACAAAATAAAAATGAAAATGTTTTCATTTTATAAAAATGACATTGACACATTATTCTTACCCTTTTTTTTTGGTTTGGTATAAATTTTCTGTAGAAGTTCAATTTCCCACCCAATAATTATTAAGAGTAAATGTCCTTTTGACAACTTGACTTTTTTTATAAAGTGAAAAAAATTATTATGTTTATAATAATTTTTTAATTGAACAAATAGTTGTGAAAAAAAAATTTGATTGATATATATGATGTAATATTTTACTTTTTTTTTAACCAAAATGTTATAAATCAAAGGAACTCTTAATTAAGACAAGCCAAAATACAAAAAATAAAAAATAAAAAATAAAAAATAAAAAATAATGTATGATCTAAATTCACTTTAGTGTAAGTTTCATTATATGAGAATTTGAATTTGAAGTACATTGTATTTTTGTCTGGATTCTTTTACTCTCTAATATTATTAATTTTTTTTTTCTACTTTTTTTTGTAACAAGATAAAAAATATCCTATTTGACAATGATGTGATTGATCAATTCTAAAAAATAAGAACTAGATTTTGATTGGCAGCAACCAAAAAAATCAATATATTAGTTACAAGTTTATTTTTTAAAAAAAATTATTTGACAAATTTATTTTTTTCTAAAAAAATTCATTTTAATCACATTAAAAAGTTATTAAATAAAACTCAAAGAATTAAGAATATATTACACAAATTATTTTTTATTAGGATTCACTTTTTATAGTCTTATTTGTAATTAATAAACAAACATTTTAACCAAGTGTCAAAAGGAAACCTTAATTTTTTTTTTTTTTTTTGAACGATGAAAGGGAACCTTAATTTGATTAACATTTTGAAATGGCACCAAATTTGGGATATTATGGAAGGCTTGAAATATGCACCTGTCTTGAAGCGGAACTGTGGGCAGTCTATAAGGGGCTAACTATCATACTCCAACAAGGTTTCAATCAAGTGATAATAGAAACGGATGCGGAGCAAGTGGTGAAACTGTTTAGTGAGGATTCGGGAGAAAGATGTCATTTTAGGGGCATTGTGAAAGATGCACGTATTATCATGAGAGGATGTGACTGTTCCATCCAGCACATTCGAAGGGAAGCCAACATTTGTGCAGATGCAATGGCCAAATTAGGCAAATATCAACCTGCAGATCTTCTTATTGTAAATGAACCACCTGAAGAACTCCGCACCTAACTTGTAGCGGACATTGTGCATCTCTCTAGGGAGAGTGTTAAGATGTAGTCCTTAGTTTGTTTTTAATTTCCGATGTACCCAAAAAAAAAAAAAAAAATGAAAACCCAAATTATTCCTCTTATTTAAAAATGTATGTATGTCCAATACACACATTTATGGGAGAATTATGGTATTCAAAGGATGTGGTACTATATACATCTTATAATTAAAGAAAAAAATATTATAATTCTATACTTTTTGAGTTATGATTAAAATAAAAAAAATAAAAAATATATATATAACCAAACACCATATAAGGTATAACCAAATATCTCATAAGTCATAATTAAAATATTATCATAATTAAATAATAAAATGACATAATTAGATATACATATGACGTACCCTTTTGAACATGTGTATAATAAAATTTTCCTATGTTTAAGGATATCAGGGTTGTTTGGGGGTGTCGTAAATAAGTGTATTTTTTTTGTCTTTTTGAACTAAAAAGTTGAGAAAAAAATATGGATGTTTGAGTTAACTTTTTGTATTTTTACGAAAAAAATGTGTAATAAAAAATTGTATAAATAAAGTGTATAGGGGAAGAAAGTTGAGTGATTGTACGGCTGTCCTCCTGCCCCAGCGTGTGTTACACAGAAAATAATTGCCTCCTTCGGGACAAAGTGTTTGGACAGTGATGGTTGGTTCGTGGGGGGTCACTATGGGTCCTATTTTAATAATCTGAACCTTTCAATATGTACAACTCATTGATTATTATATGCTTGTAAAAAATCACGTTAATCGGATATCGATAGCTATATGATCGGATTAGTTTTTTTCAACAGTTAACTATCATACCATCCGTTTTGTTTATACAAAACTGATTTAATCATATAGTTAACGATATCCGATCAACGTGATTTTTTACAAGCATATATTACTCGACGAGTTCTACATATTGAACAGTTTGGATTATCAAAACGGAACCCTTAGTGGGCCCCCAAGGGCCCAACATTACCATTAAACTTTGTGACTTTACATATGTAATTTTTTGTTTTTTGGCCCAAAAAGTGTATAATAGTCTTTCTACTTCACAAGTACGGCTAACAGCATCCATCAAACTTTTGTATTATAAAAATATATAAAATATTTTTTTAATATTTTTATTTGTGAATAGTAATAACTTTTTACTTTTTGTATAACTTTTTGACTTTTTAAATTATTTTAGACTTGCCAAACCTAGCCTTAAGGATGATAATTTTTTCCTATTTTGTCTACCCACACATGCCCTGATCTAAATTTCATTTGTTAAGTATATGTGTATGTATTATTTAACTTTTTTGAATTATATTAAAACTAAAATATTATACTTAAGTCTCGTTTGACAATATTACTTTTTAGTTTACAAGTCAAAAAGTCATTAAAAAAATTAAAAAGTCAATAACTTATATAAAAAAGTCAGAGATTCCTTTTTCTCTCTACTTTTTTATCCTTCTTTTCGTAAAAAATTAAAAAGTCATCCCAAAATACTAATTTTTTTATATTATATTTTAATCAAAAAATTAAAAAATTACTAAAAAGTATGTTCTTGGGCCCCAGTATAACTTTTACACATATATATATCATCTTATATCTTTTTAACTCTCATTAATTATAAATTATAATTTATAATATTTTATATTAACTTTAATTTTTAAAATTATAAAATTATCCTGATCCCATCACCTTCTTAATTACCCTACCTCTAATATAACGACAAACCCGACCCAATCCCATCCCTAATTACATGTTATTATTGGCGAGCCAAACGCCACAACGAAATTGCCGAAAATTTGATTGACTGATTGGGGCTTGTGCTTGGCATTGTTTTGGTGCTCGGTCCACAGTCTTCTCACTACTATATATAAACCCCCAATTCCCATTCTCTCTCTCTTCTCTGTATAAATAAAGCAACCCATTTAAGTTCTTTTGTGCCTATTCTTCGCTTTTCTTTTGCATGGCACTGTTACTGCTTCCTGTTAGCTCCTAAGACAACCCTCCCTTCATTCCTTCAACTCTCTCTATCTCTCCATATATCTACATCTACACACACACACACACACACACACACACACATATCTGTCTTTGTTTTGGAATAGCCCAATTGGGTTTTGCATTTTGATTGATTTTACTGATTGATTTTCATCTGGGTCTTGTTTTCTTGATCGAATCTTTCTTGTTGAAACCCACTCGGGCTCTGTTTTCTTGAAGGAAAAGTGGGTGTGTGTGTGTTGTGTTGATCATGGCATTTGATGGACGATGGGATGCTGAGAAGATGTGAGTTGATATAATTATGATTCAATGTCATTTTCTTTTAGAAAGTAGTTTCATGGGTTGATATTTTATCCCCTAATTTTGCTATTTTGTTTTAAAAAAATCGATTTGGGGGGTTTTTAGGCTTGACATGTACATATATGATTACTTGGTGAAAAGAAACATGCGTAAGGCTGCTGAGATATTCGCCAAAGAGGCTGATGTTGATAACGATCCTGTTGGTATGTGTTCTCAGCCCCACACCTATTGATATGTTTAATTTGATTTATATTTTATTATCAATGTGAGTGCTGGAATTTTCAAACATCCCACTCAAAACCCATTTGTAATGGATGGAGAGGCCTCTTTGAGTTTGGGCAACTTTTAGAGAATTGATGCTAGACAAGTTTCTAATACTCCCTCACTTGTGTGGAGGTGATAGAGAGATGAACAAGACGAGACTACTAACACTAGGGTTTTAAATATGGGCCTTTGGACTTCTGATAATGTGATTTATGGATATATCAGCCGTCTATGGTTCTAAATTGTGTATCGGGAAACGTATCAATATCAATTTCGAAGTATCTGTATTGGGAGTTTCGGCCAGTACATGTCTAGGTTGATATATGACCATATTGCTAATACTGACACTGATACATGTCCTATATACCATTATTTAAAACCATGCCCAAGATCCAACTTCGATACCATGAGGATAACTGAATTCTTGAAAATGCTCAGATTGATTCTAGTGATTTTAAGTTTTGGAGAATAATTGATGATCTTACATGCTATCAGTCGTCAGGTTTTAGGATTTTCCGAGTTCAAATCTTGTCACCCCCATTGTGCATTTTATTCTGCCTGTGTTTGTGTACTTTTACTCAGTATGTTTGTCTCTGCATTTACAAGATGGGGCACACATGTGGTGAAGTGTTAACATGATGCGTGTTGTTGGATCCATTTCCTAATAGCTTAAGTTTTTGGGACAATTGGTGATCTAGTAGCAACTCCAGCGGTTGGTATTTAATTGTGCTATTGCTAAATTTTGGCACGATAGGGACAAACACACTCCAACAGTGTACTATTCATCGTGCCAAATTTGGCATGATAGGAGCATCATGCCAAATTTTAGCATACTTTAGTAGTGAGTACTAAAATTTGAGGTTTTTTGGTTTTGTTATTACACTCCATGACGAATTTCATAATATATGTGCATTATTGTGATGTCCTGATGTTTCTCTCAGATGTCTGATTGTTCATTGATCACTAGTGTAGCTACCTAACGATGTGACTGAATTGCACTTTATATGTGGTTTGGGTTGTGCTTTCTTGTCTGTCAATTAACTGAAGGATTTTTGCTTTATTTCTATGAAACATGATGAATGTTATGATATATTTTTGTCAATGCAATGTGCCACTTGCTCTTGTCTGACCTTGTTTGGAAATCTGGAATTTTTGTTTTAGCAATCGATGTGCCTCATGCTTTCTTGACTGAATGGTGGACAATATTTTGGGACATATATTCTGCTGGGTTACCAACACATACTGAGGCCATGGGGAGGTCCTCTGTTAAGGTGTTACTTCAATGAACTTTGAAGCAGTCATGTATCATATTTCTGGTTCTAAGACAATGTAATTGAGATATTCCTTGTTTAATTCTCAGCCTACTCAAAGTATGGAGAATGAGCAACAGAATATCTGTCCTACAATGAATCAACAGAGGCCCAGACAGTTTCCAATAGGTGCCGATTTTGACAAGATGATGGGGCAATCAGCGGCAGATTTGTCGGCTTCAAAAAATAAATTGACTGTCTCAAAGCCATCTTCAAGCCATTCTAGGTATTTCTACAACAAATCTATATACTATATTTGTTGCAAACTTGCACTAAACACTAATTGTTGGGATGACATCGGTAAGAATTATGAACTGTGTAATTGTTCTGATCGAGGTTTGAGAATATGATACCAAATATCTTTTCGTATGATTTTTGTTCAATCAAATTGATCACAGAACAAATGGACTGTCTTGCTTTGCTTATTCAACAATCATAAGGACTATAGCACCAAAAAACTAATAAATAGGGAACCTTAGATCACCTTTTTTTTCGGGGTAAGTAAGAATTATATAAAAAGAATGAAATTTTGTGCATCATTCAAGGAGCATACTCCGGGCAAAACCTTACAAATATCAAAACCCAAGCTGACCAAGGGTATTGCATGAGTTATCATTATAATTTTTGTTTCTAACTTTTATGCTCTAATTGGTTCACTAGAATGAGATGGAATGGAATTGTCATTCCTTAGGCTCCCTTACAGAATGATCATTCTCTTATAATGGTGAATGATGATTCTATTTGCAATTTATTTTTCATTATTTTTTTAGTTAACCAAACATGGGAATGGAGATTTTGATGGAATGATCATTCCATTCCACACCATTCCAATGAACCAATATATTGGGAATACTAATTTCTTCTGTAACTTGCATTCATGCATCAACAGCCACTCCCGGCAACAAATTTCTCAAAAGGCTCAACAGCAGACTGCGAGAGTATGGATTCATCTATTATGCAAAAGCTCTAGTGCCTATTCATATTTGATGTACCTTAATTCAAGATGAATAATTTTACATGTGTTGCAGGATAAAAACCATGTTGTTACTTTGGGAAGAAATATCCCTGTGGACTCTGCTTTCTATGGAGCACCAAAAGCCAAACTTCATGACGCTGGTTTGTTTGTATACTAATTTAATTATTTTGAAGACAAATTTGGGCATTATAATTAACCCGGTGAAGTTGAATTAATGAGATACCATGGGCACTTTTTTGTTTTCCTAATTTATTGAGGGACACAATACTTCAACAACATGTCACATCCTGCTTTTGCCTAGAACATTAGACCTTTTTAACTTTTTAAATTCACATGTGATTGACTACATATGTGACAAGGTATGAAGCTACAAATTGTGCAATTGTATTGTGATCAAACACTCGATATTTTGCAAACTGAAATGACATTTCATTTATCAACAATTCTATGCTACTTTTTGATTGTTTAGTTTCCATGTTTATTCATATTCTTTGGGAGACATGTCATTCTTGGATGTTGGCACAAAGCAAGAATCTTGAAGCAATATGTATAATTATGCAAATGATTCGAACCTGAGTCCTGTCTTATATATTTTGTAAACAGCATGAGGAAAGAACTTGATAGAGAACTGGATCTTGCGTTTCTCTACAACTACAGCAGGCTATCATGTGCATGATGATGTGTTTTGACTGGAAAGAGTCATAAGTTGACTTGATTATCTTGATGTAGGGAGGTCCTTTTGTGAGAGTATAGTTATATGAAATGACTGCACTATTACATTTAAGAAACATCTCTCCTTTAGTCCTATTTTAATTTGAGTGTGATTGTTATGTGAAAACAAAATGGGTCGGAACTCTTTTCTTAAATTAATCTCCTTCCTTTCATCATTGATATCATGACGAATGAAGTTTTTGGAATGTAGTGATTTTATATCATGATAAGTGTAGGTAATTAATGTATTGTTATTATTGATTGATTGATATCAATATACACATTTATGAAGACCATATTACACTCCTTATATAGGAGAGAACAAGAGCTACTATTTGTGCCACTAAGAGCCACTATTACCACTAAGAGCCACTATCACCACTAAGAGCCACTATCTATATCCTTACATATTATAGACATCCACTACATCCACTATCTAGATCACTAACTACATCCACTATCTAGATCACTAACAATACATTACATATAATATACTAACAGCCCCCCTCAAACTCAAGGAGGATAGAGACTAGCCAACTTGAGTTTGGAGAGAGTAACAAAACAGGAAAATAAACTGAAAATAAAATAAAAGTGGATAGGAGACACTGTATGGTCGTGTCAGACAGTTGTAGAAGACCGTATGGTTATGGCAGACCAAGGTAGAAGACAGTTTATGGGGTCATGTCGGACCGTTGTAGAAGATAGTTTATGAGGTCATATCGGACCGATGTAGAAAACAGTTTACGGGGTCATGTCGGACCGTTGTAGAAAACAGTTTACGGGGTCATGTCGGACCGGTGTAGAATACAGTTTACGGAGTCTTGCTGGACCCATGTAGGAGACAGTTTACGGGGTCATGTTGGACCGTTGTAGAAGACACTATATGGCTGTGTCGAACCGTTGTAGCAGAGAACCGAAATCAATGTCAGAACGGTTTACAGAGTCTTGTCGGACCCATATAGGAGCTAACCGGAATCAAAGTCGGGACAGTTTACAGAGCCTTGTCGGACCCATATAGAAGCTAACCGGAATCGATGTCGGGACAGTTTACAGAGTCTTGTCGGACCCATATAGAAGCTAACCGGAATCAAAGTCGGGACAGTTTACAGAGTCTTGTCGGACCCTCAAAAGGCGTGCCATCAAAAGGCGTGCCATCAAAAGGCGTGCCCGACAGCCATCAAAAGGCGCGCCGATTTGTCGTCTGGCGCCGAGAGGCGCGTGAGGCGCAGGTCTGCCTTGCCTATTTAAACCAAGGCGAGGCTGCCGCTGATGCAGAACAAACCAGCTGAAAAAACTCTTCGTTCTCTCTGGAACACGTCTGAGAGAGATACTCTGTAACACGCTACAACCAACCCGGAATATGGCCTCATCTTCCCGTTCAGCTACCCAGAACATAGCCTCTTCGTCCCGTGGTCTCACTCTCTTTCCCGACCTCAACGAGGCCACAAGAGAGATAGCCGGGGCAGTTGCCCTTGAACCTCAACCAAGTGCCCCTGGACCAAGCGCCCCTAGTTTTACGCCATTGAATTTTCCAATGTTGTCAGTTGAGCAGATAATGGCTGCTCAATCTGATATTGAGGCTAATTATTATACTCTGAAGTCATGTGTTGAGACAATGACGGCGGTCAACAACCTGTCGCACCGGCTTCAGAGTAGAACAAATGAGGTGCAGCAGGTAAAAGCCCAACTGGCTCTGCTCCAGAGCATGTATACGGATGCCCGAGCAGAGATATGTGTGCTTAAGGCAGAAAACAAGGAACTGAAGCGGAAGGCCACCGTGATGCTCAGATTTGGAGGGCCGCCATATGTGACAGTTGAGGAGCAACGGGAAGTGAACGTGCTCGGCGGCGTGGGAAATACGGAGGCAGCACCGGCAAGAGACGCCCAAGACAAAGGCAAGAAGAAGAGAACAGCTGAAGAGGCGAAGAAGTGAGGCCGGTTGTTTGTGGTGGTTATGGTTTTTTTTTTTTTTTGTGTAAAATGGTGATCGGGTTTGATCCCCGGCATGAATAAAATAAGGTTGGTGATATTACTGCAATTGCTTTCTCTTTTTGGATGACCCAGATTTCTTTTTCTGAGTATTCCAATTCTTGGAGAAGAAATCAAAGCCAAATGGCCGACCTCACTGATGTTCATAACCTCTCTCAAGCATTTGATGGTTGTCGTGGCGTATTTCACACCGCTGCTTTCGTTGACCCTGCTGGGCTCTCTGGTTATTCCAAATCCATGGTTGATATAGAAGTGTAGACAAGTGAGAATGTAATGGAGGCATGTTCAGGAACATCCTCAGTTAGAAACTGTGTACTCACATCATCACTTCTGGCCTGCATTTGGCGAGACAACTCCCAAAGTGATGTCTCCTCCATAGTTGACCACAACAGCTGGAGCGATGAATCCATCTGCGTAGACAAAAAACTCTGGTATGCATTGGGTAAACTAAGGGCAGAGAAAGCTGCGAGGAGAACAGCTGAGCAGAGGGGAAGATGTATTGATTTTCATGTGGTGCCTCAGTGCTCTCATGTTTCAACACTTCGGGTTGTGAAGAGGAAGGAGTATCATAATTCCCAGCACTTGCTTCAGTTCTATGAACTAAATTTCCATCTGAGACAGTTCTGAGAGGCTCATCCTCGTAGTACTCAGGATTCCTTGTGTCAGAGTGCCCAACTAATGAAGCATCTGCATTTGCATCTGCAGATGCCTCTTCCATGTTACTGTTCAAAGGCCTAGATGAAAATGGCCCAGGAAAAGCAACACTCATACCAGAACCAAAACTACCAAAGTTCAAGTGTGAGCAGTCTGCAGTCTGGACTTGTAGGTGATTAGGTATTATTACTGGAGTGTTGTCTTCTTCAGGCGGTGGCCCCTGGTCCTTCTGCACACTTAGTTGCTGCAAGTTTGATGTCACAGATGATACTGAGGCACCAACGTCTTCAACTTCCTGACATTCAAAGGCACTCCTGTGAGGCTGGTAAGAACCCATGTTTTTGTAGATGTCACTATTAAAAAGGGAAGCACCTCCGGAATTGTCTTCCTGTATCTTTTTACTGGAAACAGAAGCAGATCCGGCATGATGGTTTACATTAATATTTTCAATAGCATCATCATCCACTGCATGGACCTCATCTTCTGGAGACTCCGAATGCTGATTATTTCTATCGAAGGACAAGTTAGATGCATCTGCATGCAGCTCGGAAGCCACGGGTGGCTCTAAGACAGGAGAGACACTAGCAGCTAGTGGCTGCTCAATCAAGGGCCAGTCGTCATTGGAAGAAATATGATGGTAGGGTAAGAAGGTGAAGCTGCAGGAGCATAAGAGGGTGAAAATGCTGAAGAAGATCCATTTCCAGAGACAGAAATGTGGAGTTCCTGGGCATTATCGCAGTGACCCAGTACGCCGCTGGTGAAGGAAAATTCACCTGGTTGGGTGATGTTAAACAGAGAATTACCATTGTATTGAAATTGGTTATGCCCTTTGGGAGGAGACCCGTGGGGATGTGACCCAAGAACTTCATAGATTGAAGGTATGTGTATTCATAGAGATTATAGCGGAATAAGTTGAGGTCCGGCGGACGGCAAAGGCAAGGTTGCCGCCCGCCGGTAAGGCGAAGAACACCAAGAGCTTAACCTTGCTCTGATACCATGTAGGTAATTAATGTATTGTTATTATTGATTGATTGATATCAATATACACATTTATGAAGACCATATTACACTCCTTATATAGGAGAGAACAAGAGCTACTATTTGTGCCACTAAGAGCCACTATTACCACTAAGAGCCACTATCACCACTAAGAGCCACTATCTATATCCTTACATATTATAGACATCCACTACATCCACTATCTAAATCACTAACTACATCCACTATCTAGATCACTAACAATACATTACATATAATATACTAACAATAAGTCTTCCTGTAAATTTCTGCATTCCCTTTGTGATTTTAATTCTCGGTTACTTTCCCAAAATGATATTCCTAACTATTTATCCAAAAAAAAAATGATAGTCCTAATTGATAGTTGGAATCAAGGCTTGTTGAGTTGAGTGGTGTTTAGATGGTTTTGATGCATGATACTTGCCCTTTTTCAGGAATGGAAAAAGGGGCCAATTTGATGCTATTGAACGGATGGCCTTTCACTGTAAGTGGTGTCCTTAATTTTCGTACTTGAAACTTTTCCACTGCAGTTGCAGTCTAGTACTAGTTTAAATCCTCAGTTGAGTTTGTTTTTCTCTTTCAGGGAGTTGACCAAATTTCTTCTAGAATGGCTTACCCAGTACTAAATTCAATTTTACCAGTGTCAAACCAACAGCAATACTTTCAGACATCAATGGCTCATCATCAACAAGAACTTTTTAGTCAAGCAATGGAAAAAACACTAGGGAAGCAAATATATCCCTTTCAAGGAAACACTAACAATTTGGGCAATATGATGCTTCCTAGGAAGGACTTAATTGGGGCAGATGGACAAGTAAGTTACAAAGACTTGGAATTTTAGTGGTTGGTTCATTCAAATTTGCAGCAGTGGTTCATAATTGGAAAACCTGCATTTGATGAGATATTGTTTAGATCTTTCTCTTTTCTTTTCTTTTTCTTTTTTTCTTTTCAATAGAAAAAACTTTTGATATTAACAAGTTTTGAGTTCCATAATAAATTTAATTTACATGCACATCTGTGTTGGAAAATGTTTATTTCATACATGGCTATATTATATTCGTTGATGCTATCATTCTTGTCTTCGTTATTTTTGTTACTATTTTATTGCTATTGTTGTCGCTGTTATTTTTTTGTCATGATTATTTTCTTGCCATGTGACATGTTCAT
>JAPPVO010003878.1:0-26873 GCA_030407325.1 Camellia japonica | reverse complement strand
GTCAAATTTTACAAGTGGAAACATTTCACACAACATTTTCCTTTTTTTTTTAATTTTTTTTAATTTTACATAACTTTATATTCAATTGAAATTTTGTTTGATAGATCTCTTGAGTAGTTTTTCAAAATTCTAAATTTATTAAAAATGAATGTGTATTTTGAAAGTCATGAAATTTTAAAGTTTTGAAAAAAAAAAAAAATTACCATATAAGCATGTTGATCAAAACAATAGTAAAATTTGTTGGTATTTTTCCATAATAATATAAAAAATATATATATAAAATAAAATAAATAGAAATCACAAAACAAATTTTTTTTTAATATTAAAGAATGAAATATAGAATAAACTAACAACTAAAAATACATAAATAAACTAGATTACATCATGGAACATATTACAAGATGGATTCCCATGAACATATATAATAATATACAAGAAATCGTTCAAATTTGAAAATTTAAAGAACAAAAGATAAGAGATGCAAACCGAAGTCTGTGTGATACTACAATTTCCTTAAAACATATTCACCGCCTCCCGATGGGTGCCTGAGATATGCCGGCGTCTGTCTCCCAAGATACGACGGTCGAAACCAGCTAATCAGAAACACATTTTGAATAGCTTCGGCAAACTTGACAATGCAGCACTTCTTTAATAAGAACCAAAGAAGGGCTAGCACAAAGAAGATAGAAAATTTTCTTTGGTATAAAAATCTTCTCCAACTTTATCTAAAGAAAATTACAAATTTTCCATTCATAAATATTTTTACCTCGTTTATCTAAGTTGGAGGGGGAAGGCCATTTTTATACTTGTGGGGAAGGGGTCTTAGCCATGAAGGCTATCATAAAACCTAGCATCAATGGCCATCAACTTTAGCCATTAGGGGTAAAGTTACAAAGGTGCAAAACTCTCATGTTCATAATATGATCATCAACTCCATCATCAAAAGATGAGAGTTACTAAGGTTGAAAGCCTCCCTTGCATTATATATATAATGGTATTTAAATAATCCAACTATGTAACACTTGGGTGTTTTAATATATTGGAAGGTGTATTTAATCCCTTTATTTTCATTTTGGGAGTCTTTAGAGTTGTTGTATATTGGTTTTGAAGAGTACAATCCATTTAAACTCGTTGGATTTGTTTGTTTGCATTTGTTCTTATCTAAAAGTTCCTTGGAAACTTAGAAATTCTTTCTAGGGTCGACACCAACCTTCTTAAAGGTCGACCCTTACTTGTTGCTGTGTTCTGGAAGTGTTGCTGGAATTTATGGTCAACACCAGCCTTGGTGGTGTCGACACCTTCTTTTATTGTTGGCCTCAAGGGTCGACACCAGTCTGGGAAGGGTCGACCCTTGTATATTCCAGAATCTGGATGTTAGTTGCTAGAATTTAGTGTCAACCCTTCCTGTCCAAGGGTCGACACCTTGCCTATTGCCAAATTGTCTTTTATTCTTAAAGGGTCGACAACACTACACCAAGGGTCAACCCTTGTGTGTTTTTTCCCCCCAGAATTTTGGGGTTCGAATGGGCCCTACTTTGGGGTTTTGGACTTATCCTTTTCATTGACCTTAGGGTTTTACTACTATAAATAGAACTAATTTTTCTCATTCTTCCTCTCAAATCGTAGTGCTCTTCTCACTCTCTCTCTAAATTTTCCACCTAAATCCTTAGATCTACTCACCTAGAAGTATCTTCTCACTTGGGTCCTAAGTTAGCGCGTAAATGGTTTCGTTGACTTTGGGTCATCCATTTTCCTCTACACAACTTGAGGTGGGACACTTTTATCCTAGTATTCTTTTTGAAGAGATTTCATGGTGTGGTGGTGACTATAAGTTAAATTGAGGATATTGTTGGATTAATCCCATGTTTTACACAAATAAACCATTTTACTTGACTCTTGCTTGAAATTTCTTTACTCTCTCTTTTCAAAACTTGAATGTAAATATTGTTAAAACCCATATCTATGATGAAGGAGAAAAACCCCCATATTTGGTAAAACCCTAGATTCTCAATTTTAGTTGGAAACATCGCATTGAAGGGAATTTCCTTTGAATCATGAAATATTGTGAATAATAAATAGATGAAAGATGTGGATGTTGATATAGTAAAGGAATTGTGGCTTCGATGTTATTTTCTTTAAATCTTGTGTTGTATTCAATTCTTTGTTAATGTTGGATGTTTGTTGATGGAAGAAAATGTGAATGAATTGTTAATTGTGCATGAGTCCGGGTAGGAGTCGGTTTTGGAAATGTGGTGTTGTGTTGGTACCCGTGTGGGGAGTTTATAAAGGTGCCTAATTGCCTTGTCTAGGCTTATTGGTGGACGAATATAGGAAAAATGTTTTTGGGTGTCCACACAGTCCGCCAATAATAGCCAGCGAAAGTGGAAAAACGAATGGTTTTCTTTAGGGTGCCCACTCCCTGCCGTATAATAGCCAGCAAATGTGGGGGCAGTTTTTAAACATAAAGCAAAGGGTGTCTTGAATTGGACTCTTACAGATGGACTCATGGCTTGCTTTCTATGGTTGTGAATGTTTAATTGTTGTGCTTGATGACATGAATAGTAATTGTCATTGTTTGGTTATTGTGAATCTATATGATTGTTAGAGATTACATATGAAGATAAATGTCTTTGTAAAGTTTTGCCGCAAGATACCATAATCTTATTCAAATGATTAAATACTTGGTTAAATGTGTTCATATTGGGCATATAGATCAACCCTATCTTATTTTTCAGGAATTGACGAAGTACTACCTCCCTGATAGATTGGAACAAGCAGTAGCTCCTTTTTGGAAAAGTTGATTCATGTGTAATTTGTTATTTTGGATTGGGATTTTGTAACAAGACTATTAATTTATTTTGTTGTCATTGTACACCCTAGAGGCTTATATTTTGTAAGGTATCTAGTTCATTGAACTACAATACGAATTCAATATTGTGGAAATGTGCATGGTGAATTGTAATCTCTTACCTCCTAGTTAAATGAGAAAGATGGCTTTTTGGGGTATATTCCTGTATTTGTCTTGCATATTCTTGTGAAAATTTCAGGGCGTTAGAAACTAGATGGGTTGCAAAATGATATGGGTGTTAGGTCACAACCTGTCGCACTCCAATTTTTTTATTATCCGAACACATTACCAAAACTTTTAAATTAAGTCAAATTACATAACATGTATAGGAATAACCTTACACGTAGGTAGGTAGAAAATGTTCCCTTTCGAATAAATACAATAATAATACATGCCAAAGTTTACACTGGAATGCTCATAACAATTACATGAGATGTTACTCACAATTCTCAATTCACCCCATATCTCTCATTTACATTTTTTGTGTACAACCAACATAAAAGAAATTTGGACTTCTCAAATCTTCAAACGGATGGTTCCGACTTCATTCCTGAAATTGATAAAACTAAAATGGGATGAACAAATATGTCCAGTGGGGATCTACCATGATTCTTCACAATAAGATCAATAAATACATGAGATCATAATGCTAAAGAATAATACATAAATAAGTAATGTGACTTTCATATTCAAAATAAATTACACATAGGTAATACCATCCCAATGAAAATCTACTAAGCTTCTTCTTCTTCTTTTTTTTTTAAAAAAAAAGAAAAGAAAAGAAAATTCTTTTCTTTTATCTTCTTACCATTCTTGTATAAATTCCCGCCAGTCTTCCTTAAAGGTCCCTTTTTAAAATTACATAAAGGTCTGAGACCTATGAACGCCCTAAATTTTGGGACCATCAATAATATAATACAATGATACATCGGGGTTTAACTAGCGGATACACAACATTTTTAAGCACAAAATACAAATAATTACACTAAAAAAAATATTAATAATAGTTACAGATAAAATTCTTCAAGTCTTTAAATACATATAGTTTCTTGATACAAAAAGATTATCCAAAATACAGGAAATATAAAATCTAATCTCTAAGGCAACCATGGTTCCTTAAAGCTTTTAGGGATTCTGTTCTTAGTGTAAAACTCACCTTGGCATAAAGCGCCATGAGCTTGGAATGCCCAGTAAACACACACACCCGTCCATTTTTCCATTCCAAATACACAAGTAAAATAACGGCATGATCATAACAAAAACAATAATTAAGCAAAGCTTAAATTTCAGTTCTCATGAATAACAGTCAATTTCAGTTCTCATGAATAACAGTTAATTAAGTTAGTTCTAGGCAACTCCCTACAAAATGTCATTCCTACCTAACCATTAACACCAGCCACGGGCAGTTATGACTCCCCCTTGGTTAATACAATACCAATGCGTCTTTACTGCATAATCACCAGTGCATTGCTTACCGCACAATTACCAATGATGCCCAGCACCTAGGTTACATACCCGAGTGGTGACATTACAGTTTGCCCAGGGAACGGGCTTCTAGGGATACTCTCCCTGCGAGAGACTCTCACTGCCACCCTTATACCTCCCAATTTCGTTAAGCAACCAGAATACCTCCCGTGCATGTTAGGGTTCAAAAACACACTTGCGCATGACTTCACCAAAATAGAATACATTCCACTATATTGTAATTTTGAATCCATCATTCATTATCTCATAAAGTTTAGTACAATGATTGCAACCCATTGCCACCCCATTTGATTTCCCCTTTATTAAGTGCATTATGTTCTCAGTTATAGCAAAGCATGGTCAAGATAATTATGAAGCCAAACTAAACATAAAGTAATTTATGCATGGTAAAAAAAATTCACAATTTATCATAGTTTACATATTAAGACTTAAACTTTCAAGAAACACAGTATATAAGAGTTGCAAGCCAATTAAGACACATTAACACAAATTTTCAGATTTTTAGATTTGAACTAGCTGGAAATAATTATGGAAAAATACTTTTATTAGCCCTAAGTACCTGGCCTCATGTGAGTTTGTAGATAAATGAGTCTAGTTTCAAACTCAATTTACAAAAGTAGGATATGTATTTTAGATTTTAAGATAATGCAGAATTAAAAAGATCTATCCAGATTCGTTGACTGTTACACAAATCGATTTATCTCTCAAACCTCTCACTTTCTTGAGTTATTTGGAATATTACAACAAGATTAATATTTTGACATAAAGTGGACTCAAGATTGTTTTTCTGGAATTTTCTAAAAATATAGAAATTTGACTGTTTTTCTGGTTCTGTGAGTAACAAACTTAAAAAAATTGTTTAGGTTATAAAAATACATCTTTAGGTCCTAGCAAAATTTTCACATATTCTAGACATACCAAATGTTACCCCATAAAAATAGATTTTGAGTTTATGGAGTTTTGATGTGAAAATAAATTCAAGAGAGGGAACATAATTACTGTTGGAAATTTAAGAAAGAGAAGCACACCATTTCTTGATTAATAACATTTATACAAGAGTGTAGGCCTAGACTACAACATATATATATATAAATATGTATTAGGAGGGGAAAAACAAGTGGTAAAAGAACTTGAGAGAAGAGGTGATGTAGGTTTCCCTTTGTAGTAAAGACTCAATACAATTCTTTATTTTTTCTTTTCTTTTCTCTCTCACTCTCTCTAGTGCATGGCTGAAAATGTATAAAATGAGAGGGAGAAATGTGCATATATATAGAGAAAGGATTGGGAGGTTTCTTAAGGACTAAGTTCTACAAGTGTAATTTGCCAAAGTTGTCCATTAATGCCATCAAGGCCCTTTCACATGGCCAACTACTTGGGCTCAAGAAATATATATATATATATATATATATAGGAGATATTTGTATTTATAAACATAAAATAATAGGCACAAATATATTAATTAATAAAATATTACAATTAAGGTTTGGAATGAAATAAAATAGAAGTATATAGGGACCAAGTCTAAATTTATGAAACCTTGATATTTATTATTAATATAATAACATTAGAAAACAATCTAAATAATAAATTCGGGTCCCATTAAATTAAAGCTGAAAAATTTCACACTTTGAAAATTGTCACTGACTCATCATCTTCGTACATTAATAGTGTGAATTTTCTAATATGTGTGAAAATTGTAAATGTGAATAGTCACGCTTTCAATTCAATTAATAAAATATTATGAATATTTGAAAAGTATAAAAGTTAGTATGCATATTTAAAAAATATAGACTTTTTAAAAATTCACACTATTATATTAATTGACACTATTATAAAAGTTAGCCTTTTAAAAAAATACACGCTTTTTAAAAATTCATACTATTATATTTATTGAAAGTATGAAATTCACACTATATATATTATTTTTATTTTGTAACCATAGATAACCATAATAAGTGAGATTTTATTTTGTAACTAGAAACAAGCATAATTAATGAGATATGATTTGATAACTATAATTGCAATATCAACTTAATTATATCCATTTATGTAACTGGTGGTTTAAGTCCTTTTGTATCACAGGACTTAATGGATTATAAGAATTTTCACAGGACTAAATAAGACATTAGTTATCCGAAATTATGTTTTTTAATAAATACCCCTAAAAACAAATAACAAAATATAATTAAAATATAACAAAAATATCTCAAGTAAATTTTTACTAGACTCCCATCACCTCACACAACCGTTACCATTGATCATTGGAGGCCATTTCCTTCGGTGGTTGCTAGTTGCCTAAAACAACTATTTTTCAGCAGTTGATTGACAACAAGTTTCTAATGAACACTTTTTGATGTAAATCTCTGATGATCATTTTTCAACGACAACCACTGCCATTGTCACAACATCACTGGTTAGTAAATAACAAGTAACAATAATAATAATAATAGTAACAAAATCAAAGTTCACCATTTGGCAAATAATAGGATTTTACTCTATACATGGCAATATCATTTTACTATGTGAATTTAGTATTTAAAAGGTAAATTTTCATCATTGTAATGCTGCAAAATAATAACAACTCATAACATGATCTTCTATAGAAAGTGTAACGCCTTAAAAAAAATAGGCATACTACTCTATCACAATATCCTTTAAACATGTAGAATCATAACTTCTCGTGTAATTATCTGGCATGCACATATGTGATTCTTTTTACTTAAATAGAATTTAACTACTTGTTTCATTACATTTCTTGATTTTACAACATGAAAACAATTGACATAATTTAGTCAAATCATTTTTCAATTTTATCCACAATAATGGCTTAGAGGCTACAAATTTCCAAGAACTTGCCTGGATTACAAGTGATTTTCTAACTCACACAAATATAGCCCTTGGCTTATCAAAATAAAACAACAAAAGATAAGAGCATCGTGCTCTCAAAACTATTCTCCACACCTCTACTTTGGCGGGGTCACAACAACGTTTTCTACAACAAAATCCACTTGGGGTAAGCACAACGCCCAATAGAGAACTCTTAACAAATTACATACATTTTATACAGTCTCATGAGATGGATGCACATGCCATGCCATGCCATGCCATGCTAAAAAGATAATTTTCTCTCTTTTGAAAGTCTTATGTACAAAGCCCATAAACAAATATATATAATTAATTCAATGATATCCATGTAACAACAAAGAGTGGTAAATACGACTTAGGCGAATCCCCAAGACCAATGTCTGCAAGTAGCCTTATCAGGCACTTCCAAATCCTATCTTACCAGCTTCTAATTGAAGGGCTTAGGCACCCACATGCTCGTGTTTCTGGTCTTACAACAAGGACACTCAGGGCAAATTAATTCTCAAACTACACCCCCTAATAGGACTTTCCACCGTATTTACCTCAAAACGGTTCATCAACAACATTTGTTCCACAAAAACTATTTTTATTAACAACATTTGTTGCACCAAACCATTTTCATTTCAAAAGTGATTTCAACAATACCAGTTCAAAAAAAAAAAAAAAGAAAAAAACAATGAACATGAAATGAAATGGCAATGCAATAATGTCTATATTAATGCCTCAGACTTTCTCAAAATTTCTCAATACTTTCTCATTTCATCCACACAATCTTCCATTGTGATCAAGTTCCACATCCCTACCCAATATATATATATACAATAAATATTCCAAGAGATATAAAAAAAATACACATCATCAAATACGTTTCGTTCCTCTTTAAACCAAATAAATTTCAACATGAAAATCATCATTTCCAATCTTCATCTTTTTACGATAAGTACAACAACCTACTATTCACTATTTTCTCAATATCAACTTCTCTCTTACAAGGGATTTCAACAATAAGGGTAAATATAACAATTTCCTCATCTTTTCTCCAAACTAGATCTCAACAATTCATGATTTCACGAAATCCAAGTTTTTACAAAAGAAAAAATAGAGTTTCTCTTTTTTGAAAATTTTATGCAATTAGAAACTCCAACTTTCACACAACTCATATTTTTTATCGATACAACTTTTTCCTCAATTCCTCAAGCCTAGTGTTTTCACAAAATTACGGCTTCCTCATTTAAACAAAAGTTTAGCTCGTGAAACCCCCAAAACATTCGCATAGTTTATAAATTAAAAGATTTGAAGAAAGATTTGAGAAACCTTTCTTTGAACAAAACACGATCTTATAAAAAATCAAATCCTAATTCAACACACTTGAAAAAATATCAAAACAACCATAGACTTGCAAAAATATATATAACTCAAAGAAAACTCCTACCTCAAAGCAAGAAGGGGAGAAGAAGCAAGATTCAAGAAGAACTCTTCATGAAATCAAAATTCAATAGTCAAAATGTTGATCTTATCTTGTTTTTCACCTTTAATACCAGATCTATGGTGGATTCTTGGTGAAAAATAGATGAAATCAAGGTTTAGAGGTCTAGGGTTTCGGGTATGGAAGAGAGAAAGAGAAGAGAGGAAGAAAGAATGAAAAATTTGGGCCAAAAAGTAGCTTAAAGTGCCTGATTTCGAACATACTGCTCGAGCAATGAAAACTTGGCTTGAGCGGTGAAATAAAGCTTTTCAAAATCTCTATAATTTGCGCAGACTGCTCGAGTAGTCAAAAGTTCATTCGAGTGGACTTGCTTCCAACACAGGTACTCAAATTTCAAACGGCCATAACTCCCTCATCAGGACTCCGTTTTGGGTCGTTCTTGTGTCTAAATCGAAGCCCCATAAACAAGCTTTCCAATGATTTTAGCCTTACATCTAGATTCAAAGTGTGGAAATAGAAAAAAGCAAAAGAGTGAAGACTGCTCATAGGATAATTATCCAAATCAATGTTTTTGGCTCAGTCCTACTTCACCATTATGATACCACCTCAATCAATATTCTAAAACGAATCAAAGAGGGTCCAAGTACAATAATAAAAGTGTCAAGAGCAATCTCACTTGTCCAAGGCATACAAAGTGTTACAGAAAGAACAACTTGTGATAAATTTAACTTTTCATTAGTACTCCTTAATTGTACAAAAGATGACATAAGTGTGTATACATTCATAAATCGTAATCCTGAATCTATAGCATATGCCAATTGTAAATGAATTTAACAAAGGATGTACATTGGGTACAACAAAAGTGAGTTAAACTCAATAAAAATAAAGCCCAAGGTGTAACGCCCTGAAATAATGATAATCACCCACATCATAACATCTTGTAGAATTGATCAATAACATCATATATGATATTTCCATTTATACTCCTTGTTCATACAAAAGATGACATATGCGTGTATACATTCATAAATCCTAGATCCTGAATCTATAGCATATGACCTGTGTATATGAATTGAAATAAAAGAAAGCTCAAGTAAGATTTATGCCCTAATGGTTACATTTTTCCAAGTCCATGCTTGGGTACAACCAAATGAGTTCAACTCAATATAGTGAAAGCCCAAGGCTTGTACAAAAATAATTACATCAAATAAACAAAAGAAAGCTCTTGGCTCCATGTCCTTCCAAGCTATGTGTAGACACCCCATTTTTGACCGACCTTAAGACTCAGATGTCATCGATTGAGCGCTCGGTGATCGCGCATGTTTGTGCTCGTTTCGAGTTTCTGAAGTTTTCGGCTGAGTGCCTTGCCTCCGGGCCTCTGAACTCTTTGTGTTTTGGCTCGGTTTGTGGACCAAGCCTTGTTGACCTTACCTGGAGGGAGAGAGGGGTTTGTAGACCACTTTTTGTGGTCGTAGACCACTTTTCTCTCCTGTAGGTTAGTTTTCAATTTCCGGAGCCTTCGGTCGCGCGCCTTGTCTCGAGACCGCTTAATGTTCTTCTCTTGGCTTGGTTTTTGGACCATGCCTTGTTACCTTGGTCTAGAGGGACACAGAGGTCTTGTTGACCACTTTTTGTGGCCGTAGAACACTTTTCCCTCCCGTAGACCATTTTTGGTGCCCGTAGACTAGTTTTCGAGGCTTCCGGCTGCGCGCCTCGACCCCCGGACTCTTGTCTTGCATCCTTTTTGGTTTGTTATTGGCACAAACCTTGTTTTCCTTGCCTGGAGGGTGGAATGAGGGTTGGAGACCAGTTTCTCTCCCTGAAAACCACTTTTCTTCCCCGCCAGCCAGTTTTCTGGTTGGTCAACCGGTCTTGGTGGCCTTTGGACCACCAAAAGTGGTCGACAGCCATGCCACCACTTTGCTTTCTTGGTGCAGACCACCTCTTCCCCTCTGCCGACCACTTGGTCTTCTTGCAGACCACTTTAAGTGGTCGGCCGACCAGTGCATGCAGCTAGCCGACCACTTCAAGTAGTCGGCAGCTTTCCTACAGTTTCCTGCAGATATTTTCTTGCTAGCTGTGACAACTGGTGAGCATAGAAACCATCCTCCATACATGTGTGTGGAGGGATTGCATCTAGCTTCAAGCTTGTTCAACAAGCTTGAGGCTTGGTTTTCTATATAAAGGAGGCCCTCTCTACTTTCTCCGGGTTCAGAAAAAAGTGCTTTGAGCTATACATATCATCTATCTCTATATTTCTTCCTTTCTCTCTTGTTTTGTGCTTGAAAGTCCCTTTTCTTCTTACTTTTGCACACAAATACATAGTGAAACACCATACGCTTGGAGTTGAGGCACTTAGAAGCTGGTTTTGGTGTTTTTGGATTGGTTTTAGCTCAAAAAGGTTGCTAGAGTTGCAGCCTTGAAGTTGTTCTACAAGGGTAAGTTTCTAACCCCTTAAACCTTGGTTTTTGTTTAAGTTTTTGGCCCTATTTGCATGCTGATTTAGGCCTAACTTTTAACTACAAAAAATTCTAATTTCAAGTGTTTGAAATGTTTGTTTAAGACTTTGTTGGTGTTGGGCGTAGTCTACCCCCCTCTTGTGCCTTGTTTGGCCTTGTTTTGTGCTATCCTTTTAAGCTATTGGGACCACCTCTTTTTGGCCTTCTCACCACTGAAACTCAAAGGAATTTCAGTGGTGGAAAGTGTGTTTTGAGGTCCCAAATAGGAGGGGGGTCATCCCCTCTCCTTGTATCTTGGATGCTTGCCTTATTGGCCTCATGTTTGAGCATGGTTTTCTAGCATGTGTTGGCTTGTTCTCAACTTGTTTTTGGTGTTATTTTGACATGGCACACCTCTATTTTAGCTTGGTTGAGTTACCACTTGCATGCATTCTACACTTGCAGTGTAATCTTGCAATCTAGCCTAACATGCATCATGCTTTGGACCATCATTCTAGCATGACTTTGGCTCCACTCCAGCAAGTTTTTGGCCATGTTTTAGCATGCTCTAGGTCTGATTTAAGTGTTTTGGGTCATGCATGCCTTGCTTTATATAGCCATATTGCATTCTAGCTCACTAGCTTTATGCATTGAGTCCACTAGCGTGCATTACTTGGGCTATTCACATGATTTGGCATCATTTGATATGTGATTTCAGTGCATGTAGTATGGTCATACACTCTCATGTGTCACTCTTTCAATGCATTGGAGAGGTTGTGCTTTATGCCTTAAATATGAGCCAATGTGTATGCCATCATGCCTAAGCTTGTGGGCTATCATTTCAGTGTGTTTTTGGTGTTATTTTGCCATGATATAACTCTGATTTTTGTTGGTGAAGCCATCTCATGCTTGGTTTTGGTAGGTGTAGTGTAACCCTCCCTTTTGGTTTTGCATACTCCATGCTTCATGCCCTTCATGTTAGCATGTGTTAGCTCTAGTCCATCAATGTTTTAGTATTGTTTTGGCATGCTCTAGGACTGTTTTGGGTTGTCTTGGCCATGTGGTTCATGTATTGCATAGCTATAGTGCAAGTACCTATGCTAATTTCAAGCTTTGAGCCTCCTAACATGCTTCATTTGTGACATGTGCATGATTTGGCATCATTTATCATGATATTTTAGAGCATATAGCATTGCCATGTTCTCACTTCTTTCACCCTTTGAGTGCTTTTAAGGGTTATGCATTATTGCCTTGTTTGTGGCCTAATCTGTATACATGCATGCCTAGACTTTTAAGCTCCCATCTCTGCATGTTTTGGTCTTTATTTTGACCTAATTGAGCTCTGTCCATGGCTGGTTCAGTCATTTGTGCCATGTATCGCATAACTCTTGTGTAGTCCCTCTTGGTGGCCTTGTGCCTTAGGCCCTCTTGCATGCTATGCTTGTGTTGTTTGAATGATTTGGCAACATTTCATACCTGATTTCAGAGCATATAGTGTTGTCACACTTCCATGTTTATCACCTCTTGATCATGTTTGAGGGTTGTGTTCTTATGCTTAGTTGATGGGCCCTCACATGAGCATGTGTTCTTGGCCCTTTTGTGCCTTAGTTTTGATGCATTTTGGCCACCGTTTTGGACATGATTGAGATCTGTCCATATTCGGTTTAATTCCATTGAGCATGTTGTTTGAATGTCGTTGTTTGCATTGTGTTTGCATGCTTGTTGCATTGCATTATGTTTGCATGCATTGCATTGAGTTTGCATGCCATTAGCTTTGATAAGTTGATCATGTTGCATTGCATGTGTTTGGGTTGGACGTCAATCCAAACACGAGAAATGAGGGACGTTTCATACTTGAAGTGATGAAACGTGCCTCATTTCTCGGTCGCCGACCCTCTTGATCATGCATGATAGAGGTTAAGGCCCTTATGTGTTATTTGTGCATTCATTTACATTGAATTGTGCAATCTTGGCTTCTCGACTACCATGCATTGCAATGCTCGGTTGGTGGCCCGAGAGTCGAGAACTGCACTCCCTTGAGCTTAAGAAATGATAGGGAGGGTGGTCGTGCACACATATCTTGCAAATATACTGTCGTGCCCCTTCTTGTTCTCTATTGCAGCAAACTGGAGTTGTGCAGAATTTTCTGGTCGGCCGACCCGTAAAAGTGGCTGGCCGACCACTTTTTCTGGTCTGCAGCAGATGTAAGTGGTCAACAGGTGGTCTACAACATCAACAACTGGTCGGCAGCCTTCCTGGAAGTCTCCATGGTGGTGCAAAAGCTATCTGGAGGTTTGTACATTGTTCTGAGAACAAATGCAAACAGAGGCAAGTTGGGGCATCACGATGGATTTCCGAACGAGGCGACCGAGCATGCATGCACTCTTCACCCTGAGGACATCTCTTTACTGCTTTACTTAGCTTCTTTACTTAGCTAGCTCATGCTTTGGTTTTGTACTTAATTAGTTAATGCACTTAGCTATTCAATTTGTGTTGTAATAACTAATTAGTTAACTTGTTAGTTAATTAGTTCTGTTTTGTAATAATTAGTTTAATTAGCTTAGATTAGCTAGTTAGCTTATTATTCGGACCCTCCGTCGAGAGGGTAAATTTTGTAATAAGTGTGCGTGTGTGTGATGCATGTCTTCCAACCCCTATTTCTTTCTCCCTTTTACTTTACTGCTTTCGATGGTTAGTTTAGGGTCATTTTCAATTAGCATACTTATGCTTCGCATGCGTGCATCATTCATCTGTTTTGCATGCACCGGGCTTGGCGCATCATACAAATTACATTGTATTTCAATTCCTACTTGAATACATGTATCAATTGTTGCATTTCATATGCCATTTTAGATAGCTGAGCCTACTTAGTTGCATTTTGCATGTGTTGCATTAGGCATTTAACATAGCTAGGATCGTGCATTGATTACTAACTAGCTTCTGTTTTGGCTCGGAGTACTAGATGAGTGTTTACGCTTTGGCATATTGCATGAATGTGATTGCATATTACCATGATAGCATGCTTGCCATGAGGCTATGTGCTTAAGTGATTAACTGCTTGAATGCCTGTGGGTGGAGGCTTGATTGCCCGGATTGGAACAACTCGATGATTTTGAGTTTTAAGCCCACTTGAAGTGGCAAAATCATTTTTCTAAGCCCACTTGAGGGTGGCAAATCCACGTCTTAGCCTACTTGCAAGTAGCACTTTCAAACCACTTTCAAAAACAAACATGAGTTGTTTTGTTCCAATCCACATGTGATTGAGTCTATACTTGTATGTTGTTCCGATCACATAGTAAGTTAGATTAATAAACCGGAATAAGAACACATGTGTCTATAAAAACAACATATCAAGTTAGTAGAGGCCGATCTTTGATGGGCGAGGGGGTGCTTATTTCAGGACCTTCCCCTCTCGTACCCAAGTTCCCGAGCCGAGACAACTTTGGTGATAACGGACACGTGGCCTTAGGCACGAGTCAAGGTTTCCTAAATTTCCCAAAACAAAATATTTAGGTGGCGATTCTGAAATCTGGCAAAGCAGTCCATGTTTGGAACTTCTTTATTCAAATCAATTTCCCAAAACGATTTGCCGGATTTGGACTCTTTAGTAATCTATCAGTCTTACATTGCACTTTGTGAGATTAGATTCAAAACCGTGACAGGAGTCTGAACTGTAGTAACTAAGAACTACAATTCGCGCTTGTAACACGTCCGCGGGGGACCTCGCGCTACAGTTCGGACTCGATTTTGTTGTCATGGTTCTTAATCTTGAACCAAAGAGTCCAAATCCGGCAAATCGTTTTGAGAAAACAGATTTTTAGAAAAGAAGTGCCAAACATGGACTGCTTTGCCAGATACAGAGTCACCACCTAAATATTTTTTAATGGGGGAATTTAGGAAACCCTGACTCGGTGCCGAAGGCCACGCATCCGTCATCACCAAAGTTGCCTCGGCTCGGGAACTTAGGTACGATTGGGGAAGGTCATCTATGAGCACCCCCTCTCGCCCGATCCGAAGATCGGCCTCTACTAACCATGATATCCGTTTTTGAAAACGTTATGTGTTCTTATTCCGGTTATTAGCCTAGAATTACTATGTTATGCGCATAGCAAACAAGTATAGACTAGATTGCCTGATTTGGAAATAAGCATTGCATATCCGTTTGTTTTTGAAAAATGGTTCGAAATTGCTACTCGCAAGTAGGTCTAAAATACAGATTTCAACGAGTTATTCCAACTCAAACAATCCAGCCTTCACCCACGGGCAATCAAATAGGAATATCACATAAGCATTTAGCCGCATGGTAAGCATGCTGTCATGTTAACATTCGCACTCATGCAAAATGCTAAAGCATAAATACTTACATCGTACTCCGTGCCAAAACAGTAAACTAGTTAGCAAAACATGCGTGATCCTAGTTCATGTTAAGAATGGCTAATGCATCGCATACAAGATGTACTTAAGATAGGCTCGGCTAATCCTAAAATGTCATGTGAAATGCAATCATTCGATGCACGTATTCAAGTTAGATTTGAAATACCGATGCAGTTAGCATGATGCGCCGAGCCCGGTGCATGTAAGACAAATGCATGGATGCACGCATGCATAGCATAAGGTATGCTAATTTAAATATGCCCTAATCTACCATCATAAGCGGGTAAATAAAAGGGAAGAAAGATGTGGGGTTGGAAGACATGCACACACACGCACCCGCACTTATTACAAATTCGCCCTCGCTCGGAGGGACCGAAAGAATAATAGAAATTAACTAACTACGAGCTAATTAATTATTACAAATTACCTAATTAGTTAACAAACTAACTAAGCTAGGAAAAACAGTAAACCACCTCGGGAAGAGAGCCCAATGCAATGCATGCTCGGTCTTGCTCGGGAACTCACTGCCATGCGCAATCTGCCTCTGTTTTCCCTGCTCTGCCCCTCTGAAGACTACCAAAGTCTCAGGGTTGCTTCTCTGGATGTCTGGGAATTCCACCGGCTGGAAGGAATCATCACCGGCTGCGATTTGGTGGTCATCGGCCAAATATGCATCCATCGGCCACCGATGGATTGCCGGTCGGCACTCTGTGAAGTCGATCGGCAAGAAGTTCCTGCAGAACCTGTTTGACAGCAGCAGAGGACAGAGCTTTGCATGGCAATGCAATTCAAGCAATGTATGCACCAACCAAGCCCCTTATCATGTGTATGACTCAAAGGGACATGGTCCTTGGTTTTCGGACCACCAATCGCGCATTTCAATGCGTGATGGCCCAAGAAACCAAGTTGTGCATTTTTATGTCAAATGAAATGCAAACCAAATAAGCACATAAAGGCCTAACCTCTATCACTTGATTTCAAGAGGCAAGGCATGCATGTCCAATGCAACCTAAGCATGTTAACTAATATGCAACATGGCATAAAAGGGAGCATGCAAACATGCAATGCACATTAGGTACACAACCTAAGCAACAAGGCAAACAAGCATGCCACAACTATGCAAACTACTTAGAGCATGCAAGATGTAATCTAATCATGCAGCATGCTAGTAATTTGACCAAGGGAATGCATGCCAAATGCAAATGATTTCAAGCATGCAACACATGCAACCAAAGCATGCAAACATGAGATAATGTAATAGCACTTGAATGGCATGCAAGGGATGGGCTTACACTAATTGGACAGCTCTAACTTAGGTCCAAAACAGTGGCCAAAGTGCCCAAAATGAAGGACTAACACACGCGCACACATGCATGCAAAGGATGTCCAATACTTCAAGCATTTAAAAGCAATTCTCAAGCACACTTAAGAGGATGCAAACATGGACAAATGACATGCATTAAGCTCTGAAAATCATGCAAGAATATGGTGCCAAACCAAGCAAACAAGATAGGCTAAGCATGCCACAACGGTCCAAGATTCAAGGCAAGCTAAAGGGGGATTGGACCACACTTAGCAAGACCAAACATGGCATGAATTTAATGACCAAAAACAGAGTTTTAGCACATAAAACAAAGCCCAAAAGACCACTTAGATAGCATCTAAATGACTTGAATTCAAAAGCATACACAATGGCCAAAACATGGAGCATACTACACAAGCTTTCAAAGCATTAAAGAGGTGTCCAAGGCAAGCATACGAGCATGTCAAAGGGACTGAAATGATGCTACAAATGGTGCCAAACCACTGAAATAAAGCAAGTAATGCATGCTACACACTCACACACTTAAGGCCAACAAACCAAAAATGCAAAGGGGGTATATAATGCATGTCATGGCCGACCAAAATGACCAAGGACAGACCTCAAACATGGCAAAATAAACACAAAAGCTTCACAAAGCCAAGCCTAAAACATGCTAGAACAATGGTTTACAATCAAAGACATGTTAAGGCAACAAAGTGGCATTACAAGGCATGTATGCTAAGCAAGCATGGTGTACCAAAACCAATTTAAAACAATGCTATTTCATGGAAAAATAAGCATAAATGACAGCCAAGGCATGGTCAAAATGAGCCTAAGCTAGGTGCTCCCTCAAGAGGCAAAAATGGTCCTTTTCAAGGACAACAAGGAGAGGGGGTGACCCTCTCCCTCTTGGGACTTCAAAGCACCATCCTCACCACTGAAATCCCTCAAGATTTCAGTGGTGAGGAGGCCCAAACACCAAAGTCCCGGAGCTCACTCAAAATAGCACAAAATGGAGCCTTTCAAGGCCTAAGAGGGGTCAAACACCTCCAAACCACAAAACACTCTTAACAAACTATTTAGAAGGCCTAAAAACAGAACTTTTTTATGTTATATACTAAACATAAAAACAGTTGTAAGGTAAGCAAAAATAGTATGCAAGAAAGGGGTAAAAAGAGGAAAGATTGTTACCCTTGAAAACCTTCTTCAACAATGGAGCTCCAGCTGGTTCTTTGAGTTCAAAACCACCCAAGAACACCAAGAACAACCTCTGGTCCTTGAAGAAACCAAGAAAAGGTGTAGCACTATGTGTTTGTGTGCAATAGTAAGACACAAACACACTTATACACACACAAGAGAGAGAGAGATAGAGATAGGATATATATGAAACCCTAAACCTAAAACCAGAGCTTCTCTCACAATGTTGTCTAACCCTAATGCCAAGAGAGGGGAGCTCCTCTTATAGAGGAGCCAATCTTGTAAAGCTTACAAAGTAAGCTAACAAGAGGGCTATCCCTCCATACACGCGTATGGAGGGGAACAGAGTGGGTGCCAGCTATCACAGCTGGCACAAAATATCTACTAAAAGTAGATGAACAGTGATCGGCCATTCAAAATTGTCATTTTGACAAAATAAATGGCCAACTGGCAACAAAGAGTGCCGACCGGCAATATATATTGCCGATGGCACAAAATCAATGGCCGGTGGCCTGTAGCCATTGCCGGTGATGTGTGAGGATGCCTCACAAGGCATTCTCTGCCCCTTCAAGGCAAAACACAAGTGTTTGGTGCAAAACCAGACACAAAACAGTCGAGTCGAGAGATCCTGAGGCAAGGCGCGCAACCGAGACCTCCGAGAACTCAAGACGACACGAACATGGATGATCACCGAGTGTTCAAGCGGTGACGTCCAAGTCTTGAGGACGGTTTAAAATGGGGTGTCTACAGTTGCCCCTCTTTGACAGAACTCGAAAGTCATAACAATGACGGGAGTGAATGTCAAAGCCCAGAGACGACCCATTTTTGACAAGGCCGAAGACTTAGACAAAGCATGCAAGACAAACAAGATATGCGCCCGAAAGCGAGGGCAAGATGCAATGGACGATGCAAAAAGCCAAGCATAACTTATGATCATGCAAAGAAAGCCGTAATGAAGCACACATGCGACAGTTCTAAGCTAGTATACACCAAACTACACTACAATGCAGAAAGGATGTAAGAGAATTATGTAATTCTCGATACGTCTCACTCGGAGGATACAATACCTGTCCAGTTCGTCCGGTTGCACCAGCCTCAAATGAACCGTACATACAATATCGTGCCTGCAAAGAAAACAAACTTAACAGGTGCAATATTTGTTAGCAACGTGCATGACAATGCAATCGAAAGCTGCGTGATGACGTAATGCACTAACAAGTGCAAATGAGGTGCGCAAGATAGCGCGATTGAAATGCATGCAGAATGCAATGAGGTGCACAAAACAGTGCGATGATATGCAATTGAATCTAATGTTATGCAAAACTACAAAACAAACGTAAATGCAAATAAAATGCAACACAATCGAATCATGATCCAATCATGAGCAGTTCAAAACCACACAAATGCCAAATAGGTTGATGGAGGTAACAAGTCCGTCTACCATAGAAAAGGTGCCGCAACCCTCAAAGCGGGAACACATGCAGAACTATGAGTGATGTAGACGGACACAAGAACAAGTATTGGGTGGAATGACATGAGTGGGGAAGCGACCCGCTGGGGAAGAACAATGATCCTGATGCTGGATGCAAAAATTACACTACAATGTAATATATACAATGGATATGGCACGCGGGCCAAACCAAATCTTGCCTAGGAAGGGCATGTACACGTACAAGCCGCATCTAACACAGAAAAGGTGCCGCAACCCTCAAACCAAGTTCATCAAGGAATAGGTGCGTACACATGCAGAACTGTGTTTCGACGTGAAAAGTACGAGCACATACCAGACCAAGCTCAACAAGAAAAGGCGCGAGCCATAGACAGAGGTGATGCAATGAATGCATGCAAACTACGATGCGATGGATGGATACAATGGATATGCATGACATATGCACTATTTATGATGATGCATGACATATGCACTGTGTGGTGTGTTTTTTTTTTTGTTTTTTGAAATACATGACATATGCACTATTTACGATGATGCATGACATATGCATTAATGATGCATAGTTTTTTTTTTTTTTGAAATGCATGATGCTTTTTTTTTTTGAAATGCATGACATATGCGGTATTTACAATAATGCATGACATATGCATTAATGATGCATGACATATGCAATATTTACGATGAGATGAGATGCATGACAATGCGACCGAATGGGTTTAAGGTCTCGCCAGACCATGCGTGTTTAAGGTCTCGCCAGACCGGGTCGAATGCGCGAATTTGAGATGCGATGCACAAGACAGTGCGATGCGCAAGATAGTGCGATAGAGTACATGCCAAATGCAATGAGATACGCAAAACAGCGCGGTGCGTTAGACAACGCGAGTGAAGGTCTTGCACCTCCCAAGGATTTTAGGTCTCCTAGACCGTGCGTGTTTAAGGTCTCGCCAGACCGGGTCGAACAAGACAATGCAATTGAAATGCGATGCACAAAATAGTGCGATTGATTTGAAATGCACATGGGGCAACTTTTGAGTTTTGTAAAAGCCAAAAGGCTACGGAAAGGATACACCTTGCACAAATTTGAGTGCCACACACAGAGGACACGATCCGAGGTCGAAACGGAGGCCAGTTGAGCATCGGAGATGCACTATTTTGCACTGTTTGAGCAATGAAGGCCCTGAACCACACATATAACCCAAACAAGGATGTAGGAGGCTCAGAAACCATTGTAGGAGACCACCGAATGCCCACCGGCCATCAGAATGCATCACCGGCCGTCCATCGGCCTTCATAAAATTCCATCGGCACAATATATTGCCGACCGGCAAAGAGTGTGGCCGACCGGCAAACTATTCCTGTTCGGGGGCAATTTTGACATTTTGCTACGGGTCTTTTAAAATAGGGCCTCTAGCCCTATTTTTCTCACTTCTCCTTGCTCGAAAATCCTCTCCCTTTCTCTCTAGAGTGTTTTCTTCCTTTGATTCTCTCATTTTCGTGCGTTCTAGCCCCCGTTTCGTTGTCCAATTCACGAATACCTTCGCGTTTCGAACGTTTTGAACCGAACGAAACTTTTTTTCGGTGTCTCTTTCTTGATTTTCGCCACTCAGGGCTCGTTTTCCTCGAGTTTTCCTCGATATCTGTGCCTTTTTCGCACTCCGCCTCTCCCGGCCATTTCCAGCCCTCTCGGGGTTTGACTTTTGTTGACTCTTCACATTCTCGCCCGGTTTTCCGTCTTCCGGCCATTTTCACATTTTCTTCGAGATGGCGGACGATCTTCCACAGGGCGGGACCCCTCCAGAGCTCGAGATGGATCCCGAGGTCAAGCCCTTGCCGCTCCACATCCGGCCGTTCGATCCGGAGGCCTACAGACCGGGAGTTCATGTGATGCTCCCGGATGGACTTCGCCAGTTCCGGAGCTTCGAGAAGGGCGTGGCACCCGAGCTTCTCCTGCGTGAGCCCACATCTCACTTGTCCTTCGGCGCTTCCGAGGTAACATTCCTTCCCCGGTTTTCTTTCCCGCAATGTAGAACATTTAACTGCCATAGTTGCTTCTGTTCTTTAACTGCTTAATTCTGATATACTGTATACTGTAGTTGATCGCAAACAAACGTGCAACTGATATCTGTTTGAAACTTACACGTGCACACACACTGCACTGACCCCGAATCACCCGAACACACGGCGCACACTGTATTTCACTGCACTGCAGACAACGGGCACTCGATATCTGCTTGAATCTGAAAACATGCACACATGCTGTATTTGCCCTGAACCACTCAAACACGCTGACACATCACACGTTGTAGTTCACCGTGAGCACACCGGCACCCGGTATCTGTTTGAATCTGAAAAACGTGCACACACGTTATATCTGTACTGAACCGTTCAACATACTGACATATCATATGCTGTAGTTCTCTGCTAGCACACTGACACCAATGTTGGCTTTGCATCTGAAAACGTGCACACACGCACTATATCTGTATGCTTCCTAGAACTGCATTTTGAATATTGCCTCGCAATTGTTGTTTTTTACTACAGGGGGATTCCTATACCATCCGCGGGTATGGGAATGTCGTCGCTCGGGACTGGTACATAGAGCTGCCAGACGCGGTTCGCCAGATTGTCGACGAGGCCGGTTTCGGCATCTTCTGCAGGGGGCTCTCTCAGCTCACGACCTGCAGGCAATTGCTCGCTGCTTTAGTGGAGAGGTGGTGGGATACCACCAACTCCTTCCACTTCTCCGTCACGGGGGACATGACGATGACCCCTTATGACTTCTCCATGCTGACTGGCATCGGGGTAGGGGGTGATCCGATCCCCTTCGACACTGATATGGATGAGTAGGACGCTGCCCAACTATACCTGCTCGGCACTTAGCCTCCCCTCGCTCGAGCAGGATTCGTCAGGTATTCGTGGTTCGAGAGCCACTTTCGGATCCAGCCAGCCTTGGCAGAGGAGGCGCAGATGACCCCAGAGGAGGTGGAGCAGTATGCGCGGGGCTTTATCATGTTCCTCTTTGGCACGACCCTCTTCGCCGACCGGGCGAACACCGTGCCTCTATGTCTGCTGAGCGCACTGGTGGATGTCAGGCGGATCCGCCACTATGACTGGGGTGGCGCAGGCCTGGCCACTTTGTACGCTTATATGAGCTCTTCTTCCCGCCTTAGCGGACAGCTTCTTGGCGGCTACTGGCGCGCTTGAGAGGTACATCTTCTTCCCCTTTTACATTTCTGCTTTCTACTTTACATTTTCTATATTCTGTACACTGCACACACCACGGTCTGCCTCTTACTGACTATATACTGCACACACGGCACACATATACTCTGCTTTACACTGACTATACACTGCGCACACTGTACACTCTGCACAATACACTGCACAACACACGGCTCTGCCATTTCTGCTTTATTCTGTATTATGCTTTATCTGATAGTCATACTGATATTTGTTCTGCAGCTGTGGGTGTATGCGTACTTTCCCAGGCTTGCCCCAGTTCCCGATGTGGAGATCCCACTCGGCATCCCCTTTTCTCACCGCTTTGATGTGCGGTGCGTGCGGAGACCACGGGAGTCTTTTATCTTCTTCCGCCGCTACTTCGACACCATCACCGCTGCGGAGGTATGTTCAATTGTAGAATTTTATTTGGCTTTGCTTAGCACTTGTATTTTCGATACCAGATAGATAACAAACTGCATTTTTACCCACAGATCACCTAGCAGCCTTGGGCTCCATTGCCGGCCGAGGTGAGAGACCATTATGAGGGCGCTGAGAAGACTGCCCGCCTCCGGATTCTGTTGGAGGGCCCGGTCTGTCGGGCTTGGTACCTGGGTGAGCGTTTCTTGCGCCAGACCCTGGGTTTACCGGAGCAGATAGTTCCGGGTCCGCCTCCTACACATATGAGGCATACGGAGGGATTCTCCCTGGCGCACATGAGGGACTACACCATCGGCTGGGGTGCAGAGCGTCACAGAGGCAAGGGTGACTACGCGGAGTACGTCCGGACCTATATTATGCGGCCCTTGGGCGGTGGTTGCCGAGCTGAGAGGGAGAGGCCAACGGCGCTGGCAGCTGGAGTGGGAGCGGGGGCTGGGGCAGGAGCGTCGAGGAGAGCTCGAGTCCGCGACAGGGGTGGAGTTTAGAGAGGGCGGGGGACCGGCTGGCCTGCTCTGCCCACTTCACTGACATACAGAGGGCAGGGTGGGGCGACCTTCCAGATCCCCTTTGCTCCTCCCCCGGCTGATCACGAGCTGGTCGGATTCCACGACTTGCCTCCGGTATGTATTACTTCATTTTGCATCTTGCATTTCGTTTCAGTTTATTTGATATTCCGCAGAATACTGATGCATCTGATACTTTTGCAGGCATCCTCCGAGTACACCTGGCAGTCCTTGGAGTTGAATGCCTCCATGATGGGGATGCTACAGCGGACCTTTGACCTCCTGGCCCTCTACAGTATTCCGGTACGTTCCTCTGACGACGGTCTCAAACCATACATAAACTGATTCGCATAATCTGATGCACAACACAACATTGGATACCTTGACCTCACCGCATTTGATACAAGTATTCATACACTGCATTCTGCACTGATAAACTGCTCACGGCATTCACACACTATACTCATACACTGCATTCTGCACTGATAAACTGCTCACGACATTCACACACTGTACCCATACACTGCATTCTGCACTGATAAACTGCTCACGGCATTCACACACTGTACCCATACACTGCATTCTGCATTGACATACTGCTCACGGCATTCAAGCATTGTACTCATACACTGCATTCTGCATTGATAAACTGCTCACGGCATTCACACACTGTACCCATACACTGCATTCTACACTGATAAACTGCTCACGGCTGTAGACGCGCCCGTGGGCTTCGCTCTACAGTTCGGACTCCCTGTTGTGTCGCGGTTCTAAATCTGAACCAAAGAGTCCAACTCTGGCAAATCGTTTTGAAGAAAAACAGATTTTTGAAAAAGTAGTGCCAAACATGGACTGCTTTGCCAGATTACAGAGTCGCCACCTAAATATATTTTTTTTAATGGGGGAATTTAGGAAACCCTGACTCGGTGCCGAAGGCCACGTGTCCGTCATCACCAAGTGACTTGACTCGGGAGCTTGGGTACGATCGGGGAAGGTCAGCTATGAGCACCCCCTTTCGCCCGGTCCGAAGACCGGCCTCTACTAACCGTGATACCCTTTTTTGAAAACATTACATGCTCTTATTCCAATTATTAGCCTAGAATTACTATGTTATGCGCGCAGCAAAAAAAGTATAGACTAGATTGCCCAACTTGGAAATAAACATTGCATATCCGTTTTGTCTCGAAAAACGTGTTGATTTTTGCTACTCGCAAGTAGGCTAAAATACGGATTTCAATGAGTTGTTCCAACTCACGCAATCCAACCTCCACCCACAGGCATTCAAACAGTCTATAACACATAAGCATTTAGCCGCATGGTAAGCATACTGTCATGTTAGCATTCACACGCATGCGAAGTGCTAAAGCATAAAATACTTACATCGTATTCCGTGCCAAAACAAATAACCCGGTTAGCAAACATGCATGACCTAGTTCATGTTAAGTGGCTAATGCATCGCATGCGGAATGTAATCTAGACAGGCTCGGCTATCCTAAGCATGGCACATGAAATGCAACAACTATCACGTATTCAATTTGGAATTGAAAGTACGATGCAGTTTGTATGATATACCGAGCCCGGTGCATGTAAGCAAATGCATGGATGCACACATGCATTGCATAAGGTATGTTGAAATAAACGTGCCCTAATCTACCATCGTAAGCAGGTAAATAAAAGGGATAGAAAGAAATGGGGATTGGAAGACATACACCCACTCACACACACTTATTACAATTTTGCCCTCGCTCGGAGGGACCAAAATAATAATACAAATAATAACTACGCAAGCTAATTAATTATTACAAATTCACTAAATTAATTAGACAAATAATTAATCTAATTAAAACAGTAAATGCCTCGGGAGGAGGGCCCAAATGCAGCGCGCGCTCGGAATTGGCTCGGAATCGCACTGTCATGCAAGTGTGCCTCTGTTTTCCCTGCTACCCTCCTCTGAAAATTGCCAAAGTCCCAAGGGTGCCTCTTAGGGCACTGGGGAGTACCACGGCTGGGGTACAACACCACCGGCTGAAGGATGTGGCCACCGGCACTGAGTGAAGCTATCGGCTGCCAATTCACTGCCGGTCGGCACTAAAAAGTGCCGGTCGGCACAAAATGCCTGCAAAACCCTTGAAGCTTTTCTTCACAAAGGTTGGAGTAGTTGGTTCCTTGAGCTCCAAACCAGTCAAGAACACTAAAAACCAGCCCTTAGAACCTCAGTTGCAAGGAGAAGGTGAGACACTAGGTGTTTGTGTGCAATAGTAAGGCACAAAACACCTAGACACACAAGAGAAGAATAGAGATAGAAGGTGTATGCAACTCAAACCCTAGAAAAACCAGAGCTTCTCTCTCTCTTTTCCCCTCTAGCTCTCTAAATTTTGCTAACCCTTGAGCCAAGAGAAGAGGCTTCTCCTTATAGGCAACAAAGACTTACAAACTAAGTCATCCAAGGGCTCATCCCTCCATACACGTGTATGGAAGGGAAACAAGAGCTAAACAGCTGTCTAAAAATATCTCAGAAAGCAGCTGTAAAGTAGCCGGCTAGGCAAAATGGTCATTTTGCCAAAAAGAGTGCCGACCGGCACAAAATAGTGCCAACCGGCACAATATAGTGCCGGTGGCCACACCAGCCAGCCGGTGGCCTCTAGCCACAGCCGGTGGTATGTGGGGATGCCTCACAAAGCATTCCCTGCCCTCCCAAGGCAAAACACAAGTGTTTGGTGCAAAACCAGACACAAAACGATCGAGTTCAGAGGTCCTGAGGCAAGGCGCGCGAGCCGAGAACTCCGGGAACTCCAAACGAACACAAACATGGATGATCACCGAGTGTTCCAACGGTGACGTCCAAGTCTTGAGGACGGTCAAAATGGGGTGTCTACAGTTGCCCCTCTTTGACAGAACTCGAAAGTCATAACAATGACGGGAGTGAATGTCAAAGCCCAGAGACGACCCATTTTTGACAAGGCCGAAGACTTGGACAGACATACAAAGCGCAAATGGTTGAACTCGCAAGCTGCCTACGTATCCTTAGGGAATCAAACCAGCGTAGTTCATGCACAGGCATACAAGCCGCAGATAAGGTATGCGCCCGTAGGCAGGGGCAAGATGCAACTGAAAATGCAAGAAGCCGAGCATAACTTATGATCATGCAAAGAAAGCTGTAATGAAGCATACATGCGACAGTTATAAGCTAACATGCAACAGTCTACATCACAATGCAGAAAGGATGTAAGAGAATTAAGCAATTCTCAAAACGTCTCACTCGGGAGATACAATACCTGTGCGGCTCGCCTGGTTCCACCAGCGGTAAATGAACCGTACATACAA
>JAPPVO010003877.1:0-12802 GCA_030407325.1 Camellia japonica | reverse complement strand
GTCAGGCATGGATGTCTCAAGTCACTTATCCCAGGCAGCAGCTACTATCGACTCTACATCAACATTTGCCATGCTGCCAAAGCTGAGGAGGAGAAATTGGCTAGAGACCAGAGTTTTGTTTCCTAAGTACATACTGAAGTTCAGAGCTCAAGGAACAACACTCCTCTGCCTCTCACTTTCGAGTTCAGCTGCTGGAGAGGAGAAGCTCAACTTGAAGAGGAGCTATCTGCAGTGAACAAGCCTTAGTCCGAACTGACACCCAAACTGCAGATCACCAACCAAGAATTGGCCAATCAAAAGCAAGAAATGACCACAGCCATTCAGTTGGTTCCCTCATTTAAGAATAGGAAGTCTGTTGTAAAAGAACAACTAAGGCATTGTAATGATTTTTGGGTCAATTATGGCAGAATGTATTTAACTCTTTATGAAGAAAAAACAAATTCTGATTTATCATTTGAGTGCTCTTGTGTTTTTTGCTTGACATTTATTCTACTCCTTGTGTTTCCCAAATGGTTGGGAAAATAAGGCTTCAAATATCTGCCATTGATCTTTTTGGGATGTATGTATCATTCAAATTTCTCAATGGTATGCCCCAAAAAGGCAGGACTCTATGAATTTGATATGGTCCTTCCCATTAGGAGACCATTTACCAAACTTATGGCTTTTAATCCTATTGGGAGTATTTGTCTTCCATACTAATCACCTTATCAAAGCTAATGTATTTGACTTCTTATTGTAATTTTTGGCTACTTCTTCTTTTGAAAGAGAATACTATTTAATGCCAGAATTCTGGTTCATCTATGCTTTCTAATTCCAAGCACATACTCTGATGGTATTGCTCAGGATTTAGCTAGTCTTGGCATCTAACCCTCAAATGATTTAACATTAATTTCCACAGGTAACACTGCATCATGCCCATACACCAAGGCATAAGGAGTAACTCCTGTGCTTGACTTGGGGGTTCTATAAGCCTACAAACATCCAATAATAAGTTATGCCAATCCCTAGGATTGTCTTCCACAACCTTTTGTATTCCTTTCTTCAAGGACTTATTGGATGATTCAGCTTGACCATGGCTTGTGCATAATATGGGGTGGAATTAACGAGACTAATTCCAAATTCTGCCACAAAGGACTTCACCATCTTCCCATCGAACACAGTCCCGTTATCCACAGTTATAGTTTGTGGGATGCCAAATCTATGGATTAGATCCTTAATAAATCCAATAACCTCAGTCTGCTCTACAACCTTGTATGGCTTAGCTTCGACCCACTTAGTGAAGTAATCACTGGCCACTAGAATGAAACAATGATGCTTCGAAGAAGGTGGTGTATTTTCCCCATCATATCCATGGCCCATCCTCTGAATGGCCAAGGCTTCACTACTGCATGTAGGGTCAGTTATGGGCACATGCCTTATTATGCCATGCTTTTGGCATGCCTGGCACCTTTTGCATACTTATGCAGTCTTTAAGGATAGTTGGCCAATAGTAGGAATGCCTTCGAAGCAACCATCTCATCTTCACACCAGGCTGATGAGCACCAGAGATGCCTTCATGAACCTCAGCCATAGCTGTTAATGCTTCTTTTGTGCGGCCTAAACATTCCAGCAATAAGCAATCTCCCCCCTTTGTAGAGAACATTACCATATATCATATATTGCATAGACTGCAATTTAATTTTCCTGCTAGCCTTCGAAGATGGACCAGCCAAGTACTGCATTATTGGATGCCTCCAATCTTGTTCTTGCAAGTCATTATGATTGACTCCAAGACCATTATTTATTTATTCAAAGGTGGTATCAATTTTGATATGTTGTTTGGTTATGTTCCTTTGGGCATTATCCCTTCTCTTGAAGTTTGAAGCTTTCTGAGCCACATCATTAGCTCTATTATTCAAGAATCTTGGAACATGAGTTACATTTGCTATTTGAAATTGAGAAAAGCAGATGTAATGCAACAACATAGTATGGTAAAATGCTTATGCTTTGACACTTGAAAATCCCTTTCACTTGGTTAACCACAATTGAGAATCTCCAAATATGTCAACTGCATGAACTTGTAATCCAATAAGAATTTCTAGTCTCACTATTAAGGCTTCATATTCAGCTTGGTTATTAGAACAGGTAACTTCATCCACTCTAAAAACATGTGTGGTCTCTACCCCTTGGAGAGACCTAATCACAATACAATTCCAGTTAAGCCATTGGCTTTCGAACCCATCGAACCACATGTGCCATGGCTCAACACTAGCCATACAAGTTCCATTATCTATCAGGACTCGGTTCAATTGTATCCATCGAGAAAGCCTTGATGTATAAAGGCTTGACATGTTGTGTCATAGAATTCGAGGGATACTCAAAAGGATATGAGAGGTTAATGCTCACCTCTTCTTCACTCTTATATTCAGTTTCCATTGGGGGTAGCCATTCCAGAATCATCTTGTACCATACTCACTTGTGAGTCTTCACTAGAGACAGGAATATGATCAATTTCTTGACCATCTTGGTCCTCATCTCCAGCCCTGGAAACATGAGGTAGTATGTGTACCATATTGACTAATACTGGTGGAAATGAGCCAAATTGGATGGCTGGGTGTACCTGTTTCCCCTCTTGGCCACCTTGTTCAGTTACTTCAGAAGCTCTCCATGCTGTACTCTGGCACTTCGTTGTTAACTGATTCCTTCGAAGGATCTTTCTCAACTGGTTTTTTCAACCAAAAATGTTTGCTCAGCCATGAAGGCTTCGAACATTTCTTCCTCCACCATTTCTTTCTTTTGGCTTATGCCAATTTCTTTTTCTTTCTCGCTATCACTCTCCATCAGAGCTTTCTCTAATCCTGCCAAGCTAGATTCCTCTCTGGCTTTTAGTTCAGAATGAACCTTGGCCAACTGTTCCCTGCTGCAACCCACCTTGCTTTGTGGAGTTGTCTTTGGAGTATGGTCTGACTTTGGAGTTTTCTTTCCTTCTGTTTGGACCAATGAAGAGCTCTTTCCATTTTCTTTCATATCTTTCTGGTACTGAGTGTACCTGCGCTGAATCTTTCTCCTTTGTGATCTCGAAATGACTGGGACCATATTTGGTTCCTTCGTCTTTGGGTGTTTAAGTAATACCCAATTGTTCGGAGCCACCAAAGGAGGTTTAACCAGCCTTCCTTGGTTTCCAACATCTCTCTTAGTGGGCACTTCCCTAGGTTTGTTCTGCATCACAAACCAATCTGGAACTCCAGGTACCCACAAACTTACTGACTCATATGTTGAACTGCTTCTTTCTACCTTCGAAGCCATCTTCGAAGCTGGTTGTGAGGGCACTTGCTTAGTCCTGACCTCATGTTTCGAGGCTGATTCAGGCCTTCGATGAAGGGTGGCCACTTTCTGTCCTGCGTGAGGTTGGTCTAGGGGCCAATCTCTGGCTTTGATCCATAACCTGAACTCTTCTCCAGTTTCTTTCAGAATGACTGCTCTCCATCTGTAATAGTTAGGTGGCCTGGACTCATACAAGGGCCTCTTGTCTTTAGCATGCATTCTGATCAACTGTTGGTTCAACTACCAATGGCTGCTGCCTAACACTAGTCGGATACGGCCTTTTGTTATAAGCATTGGTTGGTTTAGGGCGTCTCTGCACATCCCTGTAGTATTGTTTCCCATCAATTGGAAGCCCCTTCAACCATTTATAACTCAGTCTGCACCTGGGACACATTCTTTGCATTACTGCTGCCTCTAAGGAATCATCATCCAGTGATTCTTCATCAGAGTGTTCCCTCTAGTGTGAGAAACCTTGTCCAATAACTGGCAGATTCTAGTGTCCTTTTTGATGGTTGTCTGGTTAGCACATGCATCTGCACATTGTCTTCTTCCAATTCTGTCAAGGACAAGTTCTGAAAGTCTGACATAATGACATTGGCTGCCACACCTCTCCAACTTCTGGAAATGGATTACTGTCGATCCCCATGGCCTTTCTGTTTTGGCTGGAATTTCAAACTTCCTTTCCGAATTTGTCTTGGATCCTGTCTCGAAAAACAATGCAGTTTTTAGTCGAGTGAGACCAAGAGTTATGCCATTTACAATATACTTTTCCCTTAAGTTCATCTGGAGATGGCAATTCTACTCCTTTAGGTAACTTAAGGAAGTTGGCCGCAAGCAAATGATCAAAAATGTCATATGCCTTTGTTAAATCGAAAGAGTACTTTTTGTGAAGGTCTTTCTTTTTAAACTGCTAGTCAATTGTTGTATCCTTATGAATTAATGCCTCACAGATCACAGGTTCTTTGCCCACAATCTCTACTGCATCGATCTCATAATTAGGATCTCTATAATATGTCTTGTACGATGCATTATTTCAATCTTGTTCCTCCTCTAGTAATGCTTCATACCTAGACACCTTATAGGTTAGTTCCACCAAATCTCTGAATTCAGTTGAGTCAAACTTCTTTCGAAGCCTGAACTCTAAGCCATTTTGAGCCAATCTTACGAATTCTGGCTCTGGCAGGATGACTCTACATTTATTTCGAGCCCTTTTAAATCTAGCAATAAACTAAGTAGCCTTTTCTTCAGGCCTTTGACTCAATCTTGCCAAGTCTGCCATAGAAACCTCTGGCTGATCCGATTGAAGAATTGGGCATGAAATGCCTCTTCCATTTGTTGCCAATTTTGAATAGAGCCAGGTGTAAGGTTGATGTACCATACAAATGCTCCCCCAGTTAGAGAATTTGGGAATAATCTTAGTTTCATATAGTCATGATTAGTAAATTCACCGCATTGAGCAGCAAACCTAGCAATATGCTCTACTGTTGATTGGTTTCCACTCCCATAAAAAGGGTAAAATCTGGTATCCTGAACCCCCTTGGCTATTCATGTACCCTATCTACCCATTCTGGGTATGGTTTTCTGTATACAGGAGTCTGGACCCCCCGAGCCATCGGTCCACACATCTCCCTAACAATATCAGCAATTTGGTCCCTAGGGACCATATTTTGTGCCTGCTGAACCACTACTGGAGGGAAAAACACAGGATTTGGTGGACAAACTTGTGCTTGTGGTCCTCTTAGTCCATAAGGTGGTACATTTAGGACTGGTTGTCCCTGTGGTGCAGGTTGCTGTTGGGGGTGTGGGTAACCCCTTTGAGCCTGTCTTACGAAAGGACCTGCAAAAGGTGCTGGAACAGGTGTTGTGTCCCTTCCATTTGCAGGAAAACCTTCCAACCCCCCGGGTATAAATTCGAATAAGGGATTAGTGAACCCCCTTGTACCAGGTATGGCTTCGAACATGGGATTTGTGACCATTCTTATGCCAGTTTCTTGTACTGGGCCAGATCCACCAATTTGTATGGCTTCATTGTTGAGTACTGAGGCATTTTGACCTGCTATAGGCCTCGAAATGGGTTCATACCAAGACTGAGGTGATGGTCTTTCATAGTTCTGATTACTAGTTGACCATTAGAATGTCCATTAACTTGCATAGGCTGTTTATCTCTAGCCAATCTTTGTTGAGGGACATTTAAAACTTCCTCGATGTGTCTTGTGTTTGTTGGTTAGTGGTTATTCATTCGATCCAAAAAGGATGTTGCCCACCTTTCCATTGTTTCATTAATTGCTGTCCATGGCATCTACTAGGCCATCCTATGGATTTATTGGATGAGTAGATGGAACAGTGGATGGTCCAATTCCTTGGTTTCGTCCAATACTATGAACATGTGGTTCTTGTCCTGAAGTACTAGTCTGTTCGACCATAGGTTCTGATAATATGGAGTTTTTCACACAGGATGTGTTACCACATTATCCTCTGGATTAGGTATTTCTACCTCTCCTTCTACGCCTTCTTTCAAATGTTCGTTTTCTCCTTGTCTTCTTCGTCTAGCCATTTAAATATGGTCCCACTGGGCGTGCCAAAAATATATGTTGGCTTTTTGGCTTTCGAAGGATATTTTTGTAAATGCGAGCATGCCAGCAAGGATCAATCAGTCGTTACAGAAATGTTAATTGCCAACCAATTATCAGACGATTATGTTTTAGTTCTTTCAGCCTCAATGAAGAGGACTTTTACTGGTGGCTTGACTTAGGAGAAATTAAGCAAAATAATAGTTAAATGAAGAGCAATTGAAGTATTTCATTAAGATGAAAAGACTTACAATGATCCAAACTTAGCCTCGTAGAGGTTTACAACAAATCTACTTGGAATTAATCTTATGAAACGAAGTGCAGTGCAAGAATTTTAAAGTATAATAATGTAAAGAACTGTAAATGTAAAACTGGAAAGGAAAATAAGTATAAAGAATTGGTTTTTTGGGTCTAAGTCTGGGCATTTTTTTGGGGTCTTCTCTACTATTTATACTGCTCAAGGGTGACCATCGAATTGCACTTCCAAACCGTCGAACTGCTCCTCCATGATCATCGATCATGTTGCCCCAATATTAGCTCCATTACGCCATTACTTGCAGTTAAGCTTCCCTCCTAAATTTGAATATGAAATGCAAGTAACCGTTGGAGCCATGTCACTTTGTATCCCTTTGTTGATCCGCTGCTACTCAGATCTTTTAATAACCAATACTAACTGCCACGTGTACGATCAGGATCGAGGACCTGAATAGTCTTCCTATATTACCCTTATTTCGGCACGCGTCGAATTGTAATTGGCTCGTACAAAATATGTAGCCAACAAAAATTTTACATATCTCCTCAATTTTCATAAGAATTTTTCACTAAAATTTTACAACTTAGTGATACAATCACGTATGTGCTTCCTTTTCCAGATAAGAAAGGTAAAGCAGCCCTTGAAGGTAACACAATTGCAAGTAAATCGAAAATTATCCCAAAGTTATGATTCAGTTACACATTGAGACAAACGGACAAACTATCATTTCAAACAGGTTCCCAAAATTCATCGTATAATTTCTAAATGATCAATGTATATATGTTGGGCGGCCATTTACTAGTTACTTGTTACACCTGTGAGCAAATCAGTATAATCACAATGGAGATATAACTTTGATCTTTACTTCGAGAACCCCATGTGCTTAATTTGCTTAATGTCAGACCTCGATTCCTTTGAACACCATCTATTACTCGGAGTCATAATTTGATAGTGGCATCTAGTAAGCATCTTTGGGTTTTGTGTCAGTGATGGAATGAGGACGATCTTGGTTTGACACCGCTCTCTTCTTGCGTCTCTGATTTGGTCTATCTTCGTCATCCTGGAAATTTTCATATGGTGATTGAGCAAACATATAGAAAGCAGAGGAAAATAAAAATGCATAAAATAAATACTGTTTAACCTACAAAATGCTTATGCAAGTCCCACTGCAGTGAATTGGGCAGTTATGTATGCATAGCAAAATTAAGATCACTGATATTTATGTTTGTTAGTTGTAATTATGTGTTAAAATAGGAATTATAATGGAGATTGATGTCAACTGTAAATTGTCTTTACTATGTATAAATTAAAAGTCGCAAAATAAATTGAGTTGTTTTTCTTTTGTTTCTATGAGATTTGTATGTTTGAGAGGCTCTATTTCAGTTGAGTGTGAGGTTCTTCCCCAATGGGTGTGAGTTTCTTCCTCAATCGAAGCGAGTTTCTTATAGGTTTCTTCCTTGGGAGTGGAGAATCGCATTTCTTAGTAAGAACCGTCAACAAAGAAGGAATTTTTTGCTACTAAGAGTGAAAAGCTCGATAGCTTAAGCTAAAAATGCCGATTTACCTTTGAAGAGGGCAAGCTTCCATCTCTACAATGAAATTTTTTGATGTGTTAAGGAGAAAAGTATTTACATCATATTTAATTTTTAATATTTGTTTACTATTTTAATATAATATTCAAAATTCTAATGCCTCAACGCCTTGAGGCTTACGCCTCCCCTCACGAGGGAGAAAATGCCTCACATTACACATTTACCTTTAAAAACTTTGGTAATTAGTAGTAAGAGGTGCCAAAATGAGAAATGTTGGCAGTGGTGCTAAAAATTATTCATATTTCGAGTTGGGAACTATATAACACATAACACCGGCAGCCTCCAGGTAGTTCAACACAAAGTGAAACACAATTTCCTTTTTCCAAAGGAGCCATTGAATCATTATGTCTTTGAAAAATGGTGGGGGATAACTATTAAAGAAAATTATTAGAGAATATCAATGAAGGAACACAATCATACAGGAATGATTGGTGGTGAGGGAAACAAGTTCAACTAGCAAGCAATAGATTCCCAATGAAGGAACAATCATACAAGAATGATTCATGGTGAGGGAGACAGAAAAATCCTTCTTTAGGTTTTTTTTTTTTTGGGTGTCTTTTTTAGTGTCTGTGAGTTTGGGGTGGGGTGTTGTTTTTCAAAGAGAATGACAAGTATAGGAATTACAAAGCTGGAAAATCTGAATTGTTCAATGAGATGATTCAAAGATGCTCAAAGCTATCACTCAGTACAATAATCTGTTAGGGGCAGAAATAAAATGACAATGAATAGGCAATAACACGGCCGTCAAGAAAATAAAATAAAATAAAAAAACAAAACAAAACAAAACAAAACAAAAAAAGGCTACTACCCACAAGGTATATGTGACTGCATTTGAACTAAATGAAGGGAAACTTTGAAGAATATGTTGTGAATGGGATTTATACCACATCCCACCAATGTGAATGGAAGCACACAACGCACACACTAAAGAGAAAAACAATTAGACATAGATTTTTGTGGTTTGGCACCAATTGCAAGCATCCACGGGGAGAGAGATTCAACTATGAATAAAAAATAAATAATACATGTGAGATGGTTAGCACGTTCAAAACCCATATCACTACTAGAATAGAACCCCCATGCTCAAGAATAGTTGAGCCATTGATCACTCTAGTGCCTTCAAGGTATTTTTTGTCACCCCTTACATCGCTATTTTATCCTCCTCTTAATCTCACCAAAACATAGTCCCCATGACTATTTATAATAGTCTATCCACAAAAAACCTAGTTCCGTAAAATTGGGTAACCAAAACCTACACATTGGGTTTCCCAATAGATTCCGGACTCCACTATATCCTAACCCAAATACATGCTTAAACTAATCTAAAAAATGTATGGGACCCACATATATCACATGGGTGGACTAATCCTAACAGAATATTAACAAAGGTTACTAAATTAATCAAGTAAAATATTATGCAGCCAAGACATCACATATATAAAAAATAATTAGAAGGAAAATAATGATGCTGAAAAGTAAAAAGGGGAAATAAAAGAAAGGACTAATCATGAGTCAGAAGAATATCAATGAAATTACATTGGATTGGAGATGAAGATAATAGCTGGAACAAAAAATAACAATAACAATGCTCCCAGGAGCACAATCTACCATGACTTACTTTTTTGCTCGGTTGAGTTTGATTATTTGATTGAATTGGATGAGATGATTGGCTCCTTCACAGCCAGATGCTACCAAAAGACATCAATGCTCTCAAGAGCAAGACTAGGCCAATCCTTGGATCTCCTAGGCGATTGTGGATTCCATTCATGATGCTACCAATTCTCTGTTTCATTCATGTCCCTTTGGATAGAATGGTTTTGGCACCTACTGACCAAATAGGATCTGCATCTTCAGGAACAAGTGCAGGAGTTTTTGCTCTCTGCAATGAGACAAACAGAGAAGGTTTGAGCAGGCAACATCTTGTATGAAAGAGATGCAACTCTAAGCTCCAGAGTATATATATCCTTAAAAAAACCACAACGTTCAATGAGTATCAATTTAAGAAGCATGGACACTTCTAAGAACGTAACATGCCGTGTCTGACACTCATCAGATACCTATGGATACTGGTACGGGTACGCTGATACGGCAAAACCTCAACAAAAAAAAAAAACAAAAAAAAAGGGTGCAGGTACGTCAACAATTTTTTTTTTATTTTTCATAGTTTATTGTTTCACATTCAACCTACAAATCAAAGTTCAATACCAAAACAAAAAGGAAAATTACAAAACCAAAAGAGAAATCACAGTTCAACAATACCAATATCAAAACAAAGTCCATATGCTATTTTAATGCCATTAAATAGGAGAAATTACAAAACAAAGTTTCATTCCAAAAACAAACTAAGAAAAATTTGGAAAGTTGAAAAATCAATTTTCACTTCCATCAACTTTATCATTTAATAATACATCTTTCATCTTTGACATATCAAGTAAAAGATTTGTAATTTCAAGTAAATCATAACTCTCTAATAAATTAAATGTATCACCATCAATGTCCCATAGCTTGGTGTACCCGTGATATACCCATCATGTACCTACGAAGTACCCACTTGCGAAAAAATTATAAAAAGTACCCGGTACGTATTTCAAGTACCTGATACACATGCAATCCCCTATAAGTACCCGGTATGAGTATGGCAATATTTTCGGAGTACCCGTGCTTCATAGTTGGACACTTTCCAACATACATGAAACATATTACGAGTTTGAATAAATAACTTGGAATCCAATGATACAACAAAAATTAAGTAAATTTATACCTATTCTCCTCCTTTATACTTCAAAAATGAATATATTTTACTTAAATATTTATATATATGACATAATAATTATTTATCCTTGTATGACATATATTTGATAAATACATAAATAAGTTATATTTTGCAGAAGTCCCCAATGTGTCATGTCCTATATTTTTTGGAAGTTCACTTGTCAGTGTGTCTGTGTGTCAGTGTTGTGTCACATGTTTGTGCTTCTTAGGTATCAATAATGGAGTGAAGGTAATTAAACCCCTCGGCAAAATACACAAATTCATCCATTCAAGCACCAAAAGGAAGCTTAATTCTAAAAAAAGTTTGTCTATGTTAACTTACAAAAAAGGGGGAGCTCCCTAGAGTCACCATCTTCGATTATTTGAGAGCTCCACTTGATGATCTGCCAACCAAATAAAATAGAAACAACTCAACGTGAAAAGGTACACTAAATCACAAAGAATGTTGCATTTGCGTTAACTGCTTAATAGCTTAATATAGAGTGAAATATATCTCAATAATTAAACCATGTAGTAAAATCCATCTCACAACAGATAGAAGGCCAAACCTTTGAACTTTCTTCGGAACCATTGTACGACGCAACAAGTTGTGATGCAAGATCCACATCGTCATTTAGAAATGCCTCCAACATGTTTTTTGGTTTTTTTTTCCTCAATTTGAATACTATCTTCTGTAGTATTCGCTTTGTGCCGTACAATAATTAACTGTGGTACATCTGTTATATTTTTTTGGGTGAATAGTACATCTATTATATCCCTTCTAGGTCCACATGTTTCATAGCTGTTCTCTGTTTGAGTGTGGAAAAAACAATATCACTAGAGAAAAACAGAAATTTAGTGACTAATAAAGTTGCAAAAGATCATTTGTTAAATGTTCCCACATAGAATAGTCCATCATGATCATTATTAATTAAAATAATATAATCCATAATTAGTAAGCACACATACTTCTACATAAAAAAAAAATAAAAAAAGCCCTACAAATGGTTCTTTGAATAACAGTGGAGAGATAGAAAGATCATTCCTTCAACTGAATAAAGCAGAAGCAAACAACCTCTAATCATATATACAATGCTGCTGCAATGACGTCTTACACAATTACTATTGGAGTTTATGAATAATTTTCACCTTTGCAATATAATACTACATGCCTCATATACGCAACCTAGTGAACGTAGTTTAATTTTTATTATATAACACCTTCTGTGAGAGGAATCACATTCTGTTTCCTACACTAAATAGTTTGAACTACAAAATAGCATTATTTGTATAGCTGAAGAGGAATCACATTCATTGTACATATGGCTTGATCACAGAAATTCATTCTATGTACTTCCTACACTTCTTTGTATTTCATTCTTTGAGATGAATCACATTTCACTGTACATATAGCTCGATCCACAGCACAGAATCAACCAACAAGAGTACAAATTTTTTGTGAAAGATAACCTCCAAAGTTTTTAAAATGACCAAGAACCATAATGAAAAACTTTCACCTTCTTTGGTTTAATTTATGAATTTCTTTTGAGTTTTATGTTTTTCAAAAAAAAAAATTTTGGGGGGGAAGGGGGTCTTTAGTGAACTTTCTTCATATTTTATTTTTTTACTTTTTAGATATACTTAATCTAGATACACTTAAAAAATAAAGGCCTTGTTTGGTTTGATTTTGAGAGAGTAATTTTGGAGAAATTTTTTCAAATTTTGTTTGGTATAGTGATTTTGAAAAACAATTTCCAAAATCACTTTCTCTCTCCTACACTCAATCAATCATTTTTTCCTCTTCATCTCTCCTTCTCAATCACTTTTTCTCTCACACATATTTACTCAACTACAACAAAAATCAAATCATCCCAACTCTCATACTCCAAAATCATTTCCAAAATATACAACCAAACAAACCAAAAAAATTTCTAAACTCTCCCTAAAAAATTTTTTTGAAAATTTATCTCCCAAAACCAAACCCACCCAAAATATTTGTAAAAAAAATCTGAAACTGCCTTTACATTTTTCAAATTTTTTTTCAAATATTTTAAATTTTAAGTGCTTCTAATTAGGCAGATCTAAAAAAATAAAAACTAAAATATGAAGGGAAAAAAATCACTAAAGACAAAAAACAAAACAATTTTGAGTTTCAAAAGTTGGTTTTGAACTCAAATAGGATAACAATGAATGATGAATACTTTTAATTGGCCATGTCTCACATGGAGAACATAATCTAATACACCAAACAATTGAGGTGTACATGCTTTGCACTAGACAGGCCTCGGCTAAATATGTATATATCAAAGCTTTTAAATGTGAATGCGTAAGTC
>JAPPVO010003875.1:0-20682 GCA_030407325.1 Camellia japonica | reverse complement strand
CAAAAACAAAAAACACAAAAAAAAATGCATTACCATGCATTTTCCCCTCAATATTGCATTGTCATGCATATCATTGTAAATAGTGCACTTGTCATGCATTACACTGTAAATATTGCATATGTCATGCATTTCTGTGTATATATTCCATTCCATTGCATATTGTATATATTGCATTGTAGCTTGCATGCATTCATTGCATCACCTCCATCTATGGCTTGCACCTTTCCATGTTGAGCTTGGTCTGGTATGTGCCCATACTTTTCACTTTAAAGCACAGTTCTGCATGTGTACGCGCCTATTCTATGTTGAACTTGGTTTGAGGGTTGCGGCACCTTTTCTGTGTTAGACGCGGTTCGTTTGTGTACATGCCTTTCCTAAGCAAGATTTGGTTTGGCCTGTGTGCCTTATCCATTGTATATATTCCATCCCAGTGCATATTTGTATATATTGCATTGTAGCTTGCATGCATTCATTGCATCACCTCCATCTATGGCTTGTGCCTTTCCATGTTGAGCTTGGTCTGGTATGTGCCCATACTTTTCACGTTAAAGCACAGTTCTGCATGTGTACGCGCCTATTCCATGTTGAACTTGGTTTGAGGGTTGCGGCACCTTTTCTGTGTTAGACGCAGTTCGTTTGTGTACATGCCTTTCCTAGGCAAGATTTGGTTTAGCTGCACGCCATATCTATTGTATATGTTACATTGTAGTGTAATTTTTGCATCCAGCATTAGGATCATGTTCTTTCGTTAGCGGGTCATTCCCCACTTATGTCATTCCACCCAATTACTTGTTCTTGTGTCTGTCTACATCACTCATAGTTCTGCATGTGTACGCGCCTATTCCATGTTGAGCTTGGTTTGAGGGTTGCAGCACCTTTTCTATGGTAGACGGACTTTGCACCTCCATCATCCTTTTGACATTTATGTGGTCTTGAACCGCTCATGATTGGATCATGATTCAATTGCATTGCATATCATTTGCATTGTTTATATATAGTTTTGTATGTTTTGCATATTATTTGCATTATTTTTACATTTGTTTTGTAATTTTGCATATCATTTGTATTACATTAGATTCAATTGCATATCATCGCGCTGTTCGCGCACCCCTTGGTTTAAGGAGACCTTAAATCCTACATTCGCGTTGTCACGCAGCTTTCGATTGCATTGTTATGCATGTTGCTAACAATATTGCACTTGTTGAGTTTTCTTTCTCTTTACAGGCACGATATTGTATGTACGGTTCATTTGAAGCTGGTGCAACCGAACGAACCACACAGGTATTGTATTCTCCGCGTGAAAACGTAAGGAGAATAACATGATTCTTTTACACTCTCTGTGCATTGTAGTGTAGTTTGATGTGTGCTAGCTTAAAACTGTTGCATTGTTATGCTTCGTTACAGCCTTCTTTGCATGATCATAAGTTATGTTCGGCCTCTTGCATTTTCAGTTGCATTTTGCCCCTGCCTTCGGGCGCATATCTTTATTGTCTTGCATGCTTTGTCTAAGTCTTCGGCCTTGTCAAAAATGGGTCGTCTCTGGGCTTTGACATTCACTCCCGTCATTGTTATGACTTTCGAGTTCTGTCAAAGAGGGGCAACTGTAGACACCCCATTTTTGACCGTCCTCAAGACTTGGACGTCACCGCTTGAACACTCGGTGATCATCCATGTTTGTGTTTGTCTTGAGTTCCCGGAGGTCTCGGCCACGCGCCCTGCCTCAGGATCTCTCGACTCGACTGTTTTGTGCCTGGTTTTGTACCAAACACTTGTGTTTTGCCTTTAAGGGGCAGGGAATGGCTTGTTGGCCACCCCCACACATCACCGGCCATGGCTTGAGGCCACCGGCCACTGGTTTGTTGCCACCAGCCAAATGTTTGGCCGACCGGCACTATTTGTGGCCGGCCGGCCATCTATTTTGGTCAAATTGCATTTTTGGCTGGGCGACCACTGTTCATCTGCTTTTGCAGATATTTTTATGCCAGCTGTGCTAGCTGGCATACACTTTGCTCCCCTCCATACACGTGCATGGAGGGATCTCCCTCTTGACTAACTTGTTTGGAAAGCTTTACAAGAGGGATTCTCTATAAGAGAGAGCCTCTTCTCCCTCCATGAGGGTTGGAGAATTTTTCCAGAGCTCTGAGTTTTAGGGTTAGGGTTTGTGTATCACTTATCTCTATATCTCTCTCTCTTGTGTGTATTTAGTGTGTGTTTGTCCTTACTATTGCACACAAACACCCACCATTACACCTTCCCTTAGCTGCTGAGGCATTGGAGGGCTGTCCTTGAAGTTTTGGAGCTGATTCAACTTTGGAGGAGTTGTTGGAACACCATTTTTGAAGAGGGTCAACAAGGGTAAGATTCTTGTCCCTTTTTACCCCATTTTTGCATAGTCTTTTAGACTATCTTGCAACTGTTTTTAGACTTTGTATATAACTAATAAAAGTCTTATTTTTGAGTGCTTTAAATAGTTGTTTAAGAGTGTTTTGTTGTTTGGAGGTGTTTGACCCCTCTTAGGCCTTGTTTGGCCCTATTTTTGTGCTATTTTGGTGAGCTCCGGGACCACCTTGTTTGGGCCTCCTCACCACTGAAATCTTGAGGGATTTCAGTGGTGAGGATGGTGCCTTAAGGTCCGAAGAAGGAGAGGGCCACCCCCTCTCCTTGTTGTCCTTGAAAAGGGCCATTTTAGCCTCTTGAGTGAGCATCTTATTTAGGTTCATGTTGGCCATATCTTAGCTGCTATTTAGTGTTATTTTGCCATGCTATAGCACTGTTTTATGTTGGTTTAGGCACACCATGCTTGTTTAGCATACATGTCTTGTAATGCCATCATTTGCCTTAACATGTACTTAGCATGTAGATTACCATGCTTGCTTGTTTTGGCCAAGCTTTGTGAAGCTTTTAGGCTTGTTTTGCCATGCTTAAGGTCTGATGTAGGTTGTCTTAGCCATGCTTGCCATGCTTTGTTTAGCCTCTTTGCATTCTTGGCTTGTAAGCCTCAAGTGTATGAACCATGAGCATGCATTACTTGCATCATTCCAATGGTTTGGAACCATTTAACATGTCATTTCAGTCCTTATGACATGCTTGCATGCTTGCATTTGATGCCCCTTTAATGTGTTAAAAGGTTGTTGTCTTATGCCCCTTGTTTAGGCCCTTGTGCATGCTTGCATGTTTAAGCCATTTAGATGCCATCTAGATGTGTTATTGGCTTTGTCTTAATATGCTAAAACTCTGATTTTGGTTGCTTAATTCATGCCGTGTTCGATTTTTCTAAGTATAGTTCAATACACCTTTGGCTTGCCTTGAATTTTGGCTTTGCTTGCATGCCTTGTTTGTCTTGTCTAGTTGGTTTGGCACCTTTCATGACTTGATTTTCAGAGCCTATAATGCATGCCATTTTTCCATGTTTTCATCCTCTTAAGTGTGCTTGAGAGTTGCTCTTCAATGCCTAAGTGTTGGTCCTTCTGTGCATGCATGCTTGCATGTTATTTGGTCCTCATTCTCTTAGCAATTGGCCACTGTTTTGGGCTTAGTATAGAGCTGCCCAAATTAGTTTAAGTCCATTATTCGCATGTTGTTGCATGCTCACCTTGTGTGTTGTTGCATACTTGTGTGTTGTGACATGTTTAGGTTGTTTAACATGTTTGCTCCATGTGTTGTTGCATACTTGAAAATCCACATTGCATCTTGCACGCTTGTTGGTTTGCATTGCCTCATGCCTTGCATGCTTGCTTGCATAGGTTGTATGCCTAGTACGCATTGTGCATTGCATGCCCATGTTGCATACTTAGTTAACATGCCTAGGATGCATTGCATTGACATGCATGCTTAGCCTCTTAAATTGAGCATGATAGAGGTTGAGCTCCTCGCTTGTTTACGTGCATTCCATTTGAAATCAAAGTGCATAACTTGGTTTCTTGGGCCATCATGCATGGAAATGCGTGATTGGTGGTTCGAGAACCGAGAACCATGTCCCTTTGAGTCATAAACATGATAAGGGATGTGTTGGTGCACACATTTGCTTGAAATGCATTGCTATGCCTTGTTTTGCCCTCTGCTGCTGTCAAAACAGGATTCTGTAGGAAAGTTTGGCCGGCCAGCCATCTTTAGTGCCGACCGACCAACAATTGATGGCTGGTGATCATTTCCTTTGGCCCGTGACCAATTCCCTTGGCCGGTGGTGTCCCACAGGGTTCATAGAGTGCACCTTGGGAATTTTTCAATAATCAGAGAAGGAAAATAGTGTGAACAGAGGCAACTTGCGCATAGCAGTGGACTTCCGAGCGGAGCCGAGCGCGCATTGCATTGGGCCCTCTTCCCGAGGCTGTTTACTGTTTTATTAGATTAGTTAATTTGCTTAACTAGTTTAATTGGTCTGTAATATTTAATTAGCCTGTAGGTTAGTTAAATCTGTATTATTCTTTCGGTCCCTCCGAGCGAGGGCAAATTTGTAATAAGTGTGGGTGTGTGTGTACATGTCTTCCAACCCCCATTTCTTTCTCCCTTTTACTTACCTGCTTTTGATGGTTAGTATTAGGACATGTTTAATTTAGCATCCTTATGCTATGCATGCGTGCATCATTCATTAGTATTGCATGCACCGGGCTCGGCGCATCATGCTAACAGCATAGTATTCCAAATCTAACTTGAATACGTGCTACTTGTTGCATCTCACATGCCATCCTAGGATAGTCGAGCCTACTGTAGTGACATGCTGTATGCGTTGCATTAGCCATTTAACATGGACTTGGATCATGCATGATTGCTAACATGTCTATTATTTTGGCTTGGCGTACACTGTAAGTGTTTTATGTTTTAGCATCTCACATGAGTGTGAATGTTAATATGACAATATGCTTACCATGTGGCTAGATGCTTATGTGATATAAACGGCTTGAATGCCTGTGGGTGAAGGTTGGATTGTTTGAGTTGGGATAACTCATTGAAATCCGTATTTTAGCCTACTTGCGAGTAGCAAATCTCAAATCATTTTCTAAACGAACGGATATGCAATGCCTTGTTCCAAATTAGGCGATCTAGTCTATACTTGTTTTGCTATGCGCATCACATAGTAATTCTAGCTAATTAATCGGAATAAGAATGCATGTGTTTTCAAAAACGAGATATCATGGTTAGTAGAGGCCGATCTTCGGATCGGGCGAGAGGGGGTGCTCATAGCTAACCTTCCCCAATCGTACCCAAGTTCCCGAGCCGAGGCAACTTTGGTGATGATGGACACGTGGCCTTTGGCAAACAAGTCAGGGTTTCCTAAATTCCCCCATTAAAAAATATTTAGGTAGCGACTCTGTATCTGGCAAAGCAGTCCATGTTTGGCACTTCTTTACAAAAATCTGTTTTCCAAAATGATTTGCCGGATTTGGACTCTTTGGTTCAGATTTAGAACCGTGACAATCGAGTCCGAACTGTGGAGTGAGGCCCTCACACGGGGCGCGTCCACACACTTCATAATTGTACAATCTAAAGGTTGAATTCTTATCTAGGCTTGTCAATGATGCTCTAAATGATCAATTGTTGGAAGTTCCAAGCCAAATTCTCTAAGTTCTCTAGCAATCTTCTTAATTTGAGCTCAAACTTTTCTTCTCTCTCTCTCTCTCTCTCTCTCTCTCTCTCATGTTTGGTTTGTGTGTGAGCTCAAAAAAATGTGTTGAGATGAAGAAAAGAATGAGAGAAGGCACATATGGGAGCCTTACATAGGCTTGGCTAAAGGTTTAATTAAATTGTTGATCAACTAATCAATTGAACATTAAATTATTCTAATTTAATCGTTCCGAACCGAATTTTAATTAAACTTACCATAATTTTCCAAAAATCCTAAATAACACATAAATTAAGTCAATTTCATAATCAGATGCTGATAAGGCCTTCAATTTATAGAACGAAACAGAAACATAAACAAATATTTCTACGATAAACAAATATAAGCATATTAATGCAACACACACATGCAATTAATTCAGGGTTTCACCTTAATTACTGATTAGGCTTATTTAATTATGAATTAACATTAATCAGAGGCCAGGGTTGTTACAATACTCAAACCCATTTTCCTCTGTCTCTTCTATCTTTCTTTCTCTATCTGTTCAAATTAACTTTACTTCTTTCTCTTTTTCTCATCATTGTTTCACACTCATCGTCTCAAACCTCGTTTCTCTCTCTCTCTCTCTCTCTCTCTCTCTCTCTCTCTCTCTACACTTTTTTCTTCTCTCTTTTCTTCTTCTTTTCTCTATTTCTAATTCCAGGTTCTCTCTTTCTATTTCTCTCTCTCTCTCTCTCTATAGAAACCATAGTTGATGCAACACGGCCTCCTCCTCTACCATAGTACCTCCTCCTCTGTCGTTCGCAGCCACCGAATGCCTGAAGAAGAAGATCATCTAATCGTTGTCGAAGCTCATCTACGATTCTCCGTGGCCAACGCCAAGCTCGGCAGCGCAACCGAGTGCCCAATCTGCCTAGCGGAGTACGTCGACAATAATGAAATTTGTGTGCTTCCTTAGTGGAGTTCGGATTCTCTGCCGTCTTTATCTGCGGTGGTTCCTATAGTGCCCCCAAAACGACGTTATTTTGGGAAAAAACTTCAAAAAAAAGAAAAGAAAAAAAAAACAAAAGCACAGAGAAGAAGAAGGAATAAAGAGGAATCACCGGCATCACCAACGAGACCCTTCTCCTCATTACCTCGTTGGAAAACTCTCACGCTACCATCGTCGTCGTCACAGCCGTTAAAGCCTCTAAAAAAAAGAGGCTTCATCTTCTTCTCACATTCACGCTTTTGTTTTGATTACAATGTTGTTACTATGATTTCAATCTAGGGTTTCTTTGCACAAGGAAGAGAGATATGGCTCCTCCACAATAGAAAAAACTCAATCTCCTCTCGCAAGTTGGTTTAGATGCATGAACAATCAAAATGGAAACAAAAGGTAAAACCAATTTCTAAAACTATGAAACCAGAAATTGAAAAACCAATTTCTTCGTTAGTTTGTGTTTTCATTAAAAGAAATTGGTGTATTGCCAAGTGAAATTGATGGGTTGAGTTTAATTTGTGTTCAAAGAGTGGTTTGTTGCAAACTCATGGTAAGAAATTATGATTGCTTGGAGCAGGAGAGAGTTATGATATATATATATATATATAGTGGTAGCTCAGATTTCTGTCATAGAGAAAGATTGGGATTTACATCTTTTACCCATTACTGGTTCAAAAACTTCAAGTGTAGGATTATATTCAACATCTTCATCTTCTCTTCGTCTTCCTTTGTTAGTTTTCGAACCCAAACCTAGATTCAATTGAGAGAGAGAATAAAGAGTGTAGTGAAGATAATGAACAGAGTGACTGTCACAGAGCAAAGAAATCAGAAGAAGAAATCAGATTTTGCCAATCAATATCGAATTTGAGTTTGTTTTCTTGAGTCAAAACCGAAAAGGATTTCTGATCAAAACCACTACTTTGGTTCTCTGATTTGGGTTTGTTTTCATTGTTTCATCTAGAAGAACCCAACAGTGTCATCTATTTGGTAATAAATTGCAGAATGCCATGGGGTCGCCATTGCCGCTCTCCGTCGCCAGTTTCTATCAACTACTTTCTTCCACTCTCTGTCATCCTTGCGGTCTCTCTCGGATTTAGGTCTCAAATTTGGGAATAGAGTGGAAGAAAGAGATGCAGAAAAAAAAAAAAAAAAAAAAAGTGTGTGCCGAAACGACGTTGTTTTGGCACCACAACAAGAACCATTACAGGAAAACCCTGCAGAGGATTTGGACTCTCCTTAGTGCGGCCACGGATTCCACGTCACCCTTCGCGACTTCATCATCTCTCTTTAGAAACCCTGATCTATCATCATCCTTGTCAAGGCATGCTCTCTCGTTAACTAGACCATCATCACTCTCTCTCTCTCTCTCTCTCTTTATATATATATATATATATATATATATGTATGTATGTATGTATGTATATCTGCTTTGTTGATAGGTTCAAAAAATTGGACTTATAGTGATTCAGATAGATAGAGAGAGAACTATGGTATAAATAAAAGAAGGAACAGACAAATAGGTTCAAAAAATATTTAAACGAATAGATAAACGGTATGAAGAAATCCATTGGTCATTCCAAAACTTGATGGATTGCCCGCAAAGTTCGAAACCCGTTAGTTGTCAAGTGCATTAGGTTGGAGATGTTATCAATCAAAACCACTCAGTTTGGGACATAGGTAAACTTCTTGGGATTGTTAGTCAGGATATTAGAAAATTTTCTATCATTTCCCATCTCTTTTAAGGGCCAAGATGACACATTGATAGGGCACTACACTAGCAAAGGCACTTATGAAGTCAAAAATGGATATCGGGTAGCCAAAAATGAGCAGCAAGCAATTTATTGGCGTCCTCCTCTACCCAACCCCCTAAGATTTTTTGGAAGTTTATTTGGTCTTTAAAGGTCCCTCCGAAGATTCAAAATTTCTAGTGGCGGGTTTGTAGTAACAGACTAGGGACCAAAGAAAATTTATTTCATCAAAAATGTGCTCATTCTCAAAGTTGCCCTATGTGTCAAGAAAGTGCTGAGATCATTGAGCACCTCATTTTCCATTGTAGTTGGACGAGAGCCGTTTGGTTTGGGTGTAACTTGGGACTCCGGAGTGGGAATGATCCAATTGATTCAGCTCTCTCTATAATGCAAAACTGCTCCAATGATCTTGACATGAGGGAGTTATTGAGTAAGGCTGCCACGGTTGGGTGGTGTATTTGGAAAGCTAGGAGTGAGTGGGTTTTTAATCATTGTTATGTTGATCCACATCAGGTTGTTCAACAAGTCTCTTCATATTGGTGGAAAATTAATCATGTCCTGTACCAATCTTTAGCTAATTCTCAGCCAGACCCTTCCCCAATTTTCCAACATCCAAGATGGCTCAAACCTCTTCATGGCACTATGAAGATTAATATTGACACTAGCTTTTCTAAGCTTGATGACAGAGCAGTATTAGCTGTTATTTTGAGGGATGGTCAAGGAAAACTTATTGATGGAGTGGTCTCTACTATTTACTTTTCTTCAACCAAACAAGGAGAAACACATACTATTTGCTTGGCATGTTTGTTTTCTGAAGCCTTGGGTCTTTTGAACGTTCAACTGGTAAAGTAACAACAAAGAGATGATTGAATTATATATTTCTGAACTGGTTCCCCTGTGGGAATGTTCAGCTATCATCCATGATATTTATTCATTGAATTCCACATTAAATGTGTCATTTGCTTGGATTCCTAGGGAAGTCAATGGAGTAGCTCACTGGCTAGCAAGAGCTTATCTTCAAGGTGTTCTTTCCTTTGACTGGGTTGCAAATCCTCTTTCTACACTTTTGGAGTTGTTAGTTGTTGATGTCTCTCTATAGCCTTCGGGCATTTCTTAGTTCAAAAAAATATATATAGATAAACGGTAGTATACTTTGAATAGATATGTTCAAAAAATTGAACAGATAAAAGATAGGCTTGGTGAAATTCAACAGATTGTTTGTTTGGTAAATTTCAACAGATATGAAAACATATGTGTGGTGAATTTCAATAGATAGATTAAAAATAGTAAAATAATTTTGATAGATAGATACAAATTTAAACAAATAGGTTCAAAAAATTGAACATATGAAAAAAATAGATTTGAACAAATAGGTTAAAATTAAAATTTCAACAGATAGGTAATAATAGACTTTTGACCAACAAATGTCCTTCTGTCCCCAATAGAACCACCCTTATCCTTAATGACTTATAAGGGTGTGAATATAAATTTATCACCAATTTTCTCATTTTAATATTACATTATTTTTTATGATTGATTTATTTATTGTTAAAATTATATTGTATATAATTTTTTATTGTATCATAGACCCCAAAACAAACTTATCAAATTGAAATATCGCCCATTGTCTAGTTCCCAATTAACTTCTATAAATTGAATTTAAAATATTTCAATAAAAACAATTGTGAATATATCAATTCCTATAAATTTAATATTATATTAATTCATAACATCATGCATGACCTTGTTTGGAAATATCACTTTTAGCTTAAAAGTTAAAAAATTGTTAAAATAGTCAAAAAGTCAACAAACTATACAAACAAGTCAAAGATTCATTTTTCTCCTTACTTTTTGCACATATTTTTGTAAAAAATCAAAAAGTCATCCCAAATATATTAATTTTTTTTACCTTATATTTTAGCCAAAAAACTAAAAAAAATTACTAAAATAACATATTTTCAAACAAAGTAAACAAATAATCTTAAGAAAACGATTGATAGTGGCCTGTTTTGTGAATCTAGATAAAAGCCTATTTTTTGGCTTTTTAGTTTAAGTTATATCACTTCTCTATTTTTTTTACACGTTTTTTAAAAAAATCAAAAAAACTAAAAAATCAATTTTTGAACCTACTTCTTAAAACAAGTCAGAGTCATTTAGACTATTTGATTTTTAATTTTATTATACTAATTGTCCAGTAGTATAGAAGGACAAATTATACATATTAATAGTACAAGTTATGACAAGAAAATTACAAAATTAATTTTCCGTTAGATTTTTTTTTTAAAATTATAATTTGATAATCAAAAAATTAAAAACTAAAAGCATCCTTTCTCTACCTTTTAAATAATTAATTTAAACTATTTCTGTCTAATAAATTATAAACAAAAGTTGAACTAAACAGGCTAACATAAACTCTTAGATTAAAATAAACCATAATCAACTCATAAAAGTTATAACAAACAACCCCAATGTATAGCACCGACAAGGTACAACTAGGGTGTAAAAAGTTTGTATGTTTGTTTTCGAATTTTCTAAAGTGATTCTTTTTAAAGTAAGTAATCATAGAGTAATTTTTGTATGATTTGTTGTATTTTTAATTTTTTATTATATTTTCAATTTTTATAAGAATTAAATATTAATAATTCAAAAAATCACTTTAAAATTATTTTTTAAAAAATCACGTTAACCGATTTAAACTCTTATAAAACCAATCTTAACATAGCGCACATAGAATTTTTTATCTCAAAATTTCTCCATGTTATTTTGTTTCAAAATATTCATTTTTATCAAATTATATTTTGAAATTATCACAAGATTGTTAATGATCTAATAGCTACCCATGTTTTGGTCTGAGGAACAAGAAAATTCAAAAATAGAAGATCCCTTTGTACGAGCTCTACTACAATTAGTATTTGTTGGCTTATTTCTCCTACGAAAGAAAATATCATAAATGCGAGCGTGTCAGTAAGGATTGAAAAATCCTTACAAATTAAATTCGAGCCAATTATCAAGCGGTTGCATTGACGGTTCTTTTGCCTCAATGAATAAGACTTTAAAATTGCCAAGTGTTAAAGAAAAGAAAAATTAAAAGAAGAATGAAAGAGACAGAGAAAGATGATTGAATGAACAATCAAAGTAACAATTACTTACCTCTACTCCTATGCTTTGAAAAGAAAGTGCATAAAATGCTTTGAAAATAAAATGCTGAAAATAAATGCTTCGAAAAGAAAGTGTGTAAAATAAAATGCAGGAAATATAAATGATAAGAAAAATATAAATTAATTGTCTTTGATTTGAGTTCTGGCTTCAGTTCAATGTAGCCATGAATGACTATTTATAAGCAAATATTTGTAGGAAAAAAAACTATCTAAAACTACCCACTCTTCCACCTCCTCCATTTCATACTACATGATCTTCCATAACTTCCTTCAACCTCCACTTCATGCTCCATGTTTTCTACTTTATTCTCCGTCATCTTTTCACATTTCATAACTTCTCATAACCTCCAAATGAGTAGGAGAATGCCACATGTCCTACAATTATATAAATAATAAATAATAATAAAAATTGCATATTTATGGTGCTAATATTATCCCCCGCGGCCCTTAAAAATGATATTTACTTGAATTTTTGAAGGGCCGAACCAAACACATAACTAATCTAAGTAATAAAGTATTTCGAATAATATCAACAAAGTGCTTCGAATGAGTATGAAATTATGACTGGATGTCTCGAATTATATATATATATATATATATATGCCTTGAAGGGATATTATATATGTACTTCGAATCGACGTCAATGCGTTGAAGGAAATTAACAATTTTATTTTCATACTTCAAACACTTGGAAAACTTGGAATCTTTTGAAGTAGGTTGATGTTGCTTGCACTTAGAATCATTTAGAACCTCATATTTTCAAGGCAAAACCAATATTCAAACATGATTCACCTTAACAAGCTATTACATATGCTAGCTATTATGGACTAATAACAAGCTTCGAGGGTGATATAGAGGACCAAAATCATCCTTCGAATGTTGAAAGTGCCGACAAAGGACGAATTACATACTTAGAAATACTTGGAAAAGCTTCGAAGGTTCACAACCATCATTATTGTTTCTTTGAAGCTGTTAATGCAAGATGGAGTGCTTCGAAGCTTACAAAATTATGACAAAAGAGCTTTCAAAGCAACTTTTGGCTAACATTGTTGTTATTCAAATTTTGTATGTTCTGATTCACACAAAATTAATAAAAAATTGTTGGCTTATTTTCCTACGAAAGAAAATATCATAAATGCGAGCGTGCCAACAAGGATTGAAAAATCCTTACAGATTAAATTCAAGCCAATTACCAAGCGATTGCGTTGACGGTTTTTTTGCCTCAATGAAGAGGATTTCAAAATTGCCAAGTGTTAAAGAAAAGAAAAATTAAAAGAAGAATGAGGGAGACGAAGAAAGATGATTGAATGAGCAATCAAAGTGACAATTACTTACATCTACTCTTATGCTTTGAAAAGGAAGTGCATAAAATGCTTTGAAAAGGAAATGTTAAAAATAAATGCTTCAAAAAGAAAGTGCGTAAAATAAAATGCAGGAAATATAAATGACAAGAAAAATATAAATCAATTATCTGTGATTTGAGTTTTGGCTCTAGTTTAATGTAGCCATGAATGGCTATTTATAGGCAAACATTTGTAGAAAAAAATTACCTAAAACTGCCCACTCTTCCACCTCCTCCATTTCATACTACATGATCTTCCATAATTTCCTTCAACCTCCACTTCATACTCCATGTTCTATACTTTATTCTCCATCATCTTTTCATATTTTATAACTTCTCATAACCTCTAAATGTGTAGGAGGATACCACATGTCCTGCAATTATATAAATAATAAATAATAATAATAATTACAAATTTATAGTACTAACAGTATTACTCTCCCTCTCTCTCAAATGAAGCAAAACCATAGATAACACAATAAACTAAAAAATATGTGATAAGAGTGTAGTTATTTTTCTGTAAATGTGTGTAAGATTGTTTGGTATAATCTTTAAAATAACACAATAAACGAAAATTTGATTATTAGAAAGTTGCATTATAATAATCAAGTAGTATCGTGACGGAAAATTACAACCAAAAAAAAAATTATGGTTTGACTCTCCTAATAAAATAAATCTTATTTTTTTAATTTTGTTAATTTAAACCATAATCTTTTAATTATTTTCAATCTAAATCATCTATCTATTTTCGTTAAGTAAAACTAATAAAAAAATATTTTAGAAATATCATTTTTTGTTAAATTTAATGACTAAAATATAATTTTCTGTCAATTTTACTAGAAACATGTAGATGATTTACATTAAAAACAAATCAAAATATTAGAGTTTAAATTAACCAAATTAAAAACTTAATATTTATTTTGTTATAAAAATAAAACCTTAAAATTTTTATTTATTTATTTATAATTTTTCCAAATTTATTTCTCCAAAGACAATTGTAACTAGTAAGTCTGCAATATTGTAATGTCAAACAAGCATTAATTGGATTATTAACATGATGTATAAATACACATTACAAGTGCAAGCAAGTCTTCAATTGGAAACAACACAACACTCTTCCATGTTTTGAGTAATGGGTTTCCTTCCGAGATATTTATCAATAAATCTCATTTCACAAACAAATACTTCAATTAGTTTCAAATTTTTTCTATTAGTCTATTAAGTCCTCTTAGTAGAGAGTTTATTTCCGTGTGGTTTTATTTTTTATTTGGGTAATGTTTTGGTAGACAACTATACCTTTTTATTAATGTGACAAGTATGATGTGATAGTTCAATGTGACAGGTATTAATGTGACATTCTAATGATGTGACATTTCAAAAAAATTAAAAACTCCTTAGTGTATTTTTCTTAAATGTAACAATGTGGTAGGTATGATGTGACACTCTAAAACTTTTACTCCAAAAACATTAAAAACTTTTTAGTATAATTTTTTCTAATGTGACAACATGACGAGTATGATGTAACACTTCAAAAAAAAAAACTCTTTAGTGTATTTTTTCCTAATGTGATAACGTGACGAGTATGATGTGACACTTTAAAAAAATAAAAACTATTTTGTGTACTTTTTTCAAACATGACAATGTGACGGGTATGATGTGACACTTAAAAACTCTTTAGTGTACTTTTTTTAAATGCGACAATATGATGGGTATGATGTGACGCTCCAAAAACTTTACTCTAAAAAAAATAATAACTCTTTAGTGTACTTTTCCCTAATGTAACAACGTAGCGGGTATGATATGACACTTCAAAAAAAAATAAAAACTTAGTGTACTTTTTGCTAATGTGACAATATAGCAAGTATGGTGTCACCCTTCAAAAAAATTAAAAACTCCTTGGTGTACTTTTCTCAAACGTGACAACGTAACGGGTATGATGTGACACTCTAAAAAAAATTAAAAACTCCTTAGTGTACTTTTCCCAAATGTGACATATGACACTCCAACGTCGCGGGTATAATGTGACATTTTAAAAAAATTAAAAACTCCTTAGTGTACTTTTCCCAAATGTGACAATATAACGTGACGGGTACGATATGACACTAAAAAAACTCTTTAGTATACTTTTTTTAAATGTGACACTCCAATGTGGTAGGTAAATGAGTCATTACACATCCAAAAGGACTAAATTGATCACAAGAAAAAATATAAAACTATATAGATTACAAGTTCAAAATATGAGACTTATTGGTCAATCTCCTTGATCCAATTACATGTATTTAGATAACAAAATGAACAGTCTGGAGATATTCAATTTATTTTTCAAAATATTTCATATTCATGATCTAATATATCACCAGAATCTGCAGAAAATGTTATATAAATAATTAAAACTCAATATACTGTGTTCACATTACAATTGATTGGTAACCATCTTCTCTATCACTCTTTTGGCGGTAAGCAACAACAATGGCGATCGCTACTGCAACTCCAAACAAGCCTACAACCCAAAGAGAATTGGGCAGTGTCATCTTTTCATGCTTCTGCGGGCGCGCGCACAAAAAAGAAAAAAAGAAAGAAAGAAAGAAGGAACATTAGAAATTCAGAGACTAAAACCTAAGTTTATAAAAAAATTAGGAGTTTAATCAATTATCTATTGTTGAGAATATCAATTAGATAGGATTTTTACCCATCAACATTATTTATCTTCAGAAAATAAAACTTCTTACAAATGTTATAGCGACCCCGGTCTTTCCCCATTTGGTTGTTGTATCCGGACTTAGGTTCCGTGGATCCCGTTACTATATATTTGCTGTTGTCGTCCTTTAATTCCTTATTTTTGAGTTATAGGATGTGTTGGGCAGATTTGTTACAAGTTGGTTGAACTTAGAAACCAAAGGTAGTTGCCCAGATTTTTGCCTTCACGCTCGAGCGGAGCTTTTGACGCTCGAGGGGGCACTTTGTTGTTGCTTCTCCGCTCGAGCGGGAGTTTTGACGCTCGAGCGTGATTTTCCATCTTCCAGTATTTCCCCTGCAGTGTTGGACGCTCGAGCGGGCGTTTTGACGCTCGAGCGTGAGTTTGTGTGTGACGCTCGAGCGGGGAGTTTTACGCTCGAGCGGGGACCTGGTTCAGCAAAAGTTCTGGGAGTGTGTATCCACCGCTCGAGCGGGATTTTTGACGCTCAAGCAGGAGTCTGTGAGTGACGCTCGAGCGGGGGTTTCCACGCTCGAGCGGGGCGACTCTTATATAAAGCTGAGATCCAACTTTTTGGATCACTTTTCATCCCCCTTTTGATTTTAAAACCCTAAAACCGTCTTCTCTCTCTCCCTACACATCTTCTCCCTTAGGTTTGATTTACTTAGAGTGTATTTCTACCCTAGGTTCTTTATTAAAAAGGTAGAGGGTCGCAAGGGCTTCCTTTTAATCTGAGAGTTTGGCGGTTTGGAGCACTTTGGATTTGGATCATCATCTTCATCATCTCCATTTGAGTTCTTCACTTTGAGGTAGGGATTTCCTACTCCATACTATAGGTTTTGTCCTAAGTTTTGGTACTTTGATATGTTGGTGTCATGTGGTAATTTTGGAAAATTAGGGTTTTCTTATAATTTGAAAGAAGGGTTTTTCATCTATTAAAAAACATATGTTTGTGTGTTAAACTGAGATAATTGAACCTTAGGGTTGATGTTGAGAAAAGGGGGAAAAACCCTAATTGTTGTAATAAAATTAATTTGTATAATTAATTTTGGGAAAATTGTGGAATTAAGTCTAATTCATGAAATTTGGGAATTATGAGCTTAATTGGTGTAGTTGGGTAGTTTAATCACTTACCTATGAGAATGTGATTTATATTTGTTGATACATTTATTTCCTGTTTAGAAGTAACTGTTTTGGGCTATCGGTGGAGGATAGTCGTGATTGTTGTAGACATTGCATGTTGATTAGGGAAAACTGGAACTAATCACATTGAATGAGTCATTAAATATGATGGTTGAATTAATACAGCAAATTTGTATATTGATTGAATATTGTGTATGACATGTGTTTAATACATTGTATATGCATATTGTTTGGGAGGAGATAGGGGATGTACTCCATGGTTTGAGGGAAGATAGGGGATGGACTCTCAAACCAGTTTAGGAGGAGAAAGGGGATGGACTCTATTAGTACAACTAATATGTGTACTTATTGATTTATGGAAGTGTTTCAATATGAGCTTTGGTCTCATTTGAATGGTTGATATTGGAAGTAATGTTAATGTGAGTTATAGTCTCATATTGTAGTTTGGCCAGGTTCTGAGCCATGTATGTATAATTGGAAAGTTGAATAATAACGGAAAGTGAAATCTATCATGGACATTAGTGTCATGAAACTGTATAATGATGTATTGATTATGTTGTGTTAACCATCTATCGAATGTTATTGCTTTAGTCAATTCTTATATTTGGTTTAGTATTTTTCTACTGGGCTGTGGCTCACCCTATACGGGAACATCATTTTCAGGTTCATGTGATATGCTACCTCCAAGGACTTAGCTTGGATGGATTTGGAGTTGAAGACTCTGTTTAGATTAGTTGTTAATTTTGTTTTATTTTGATGTTACATGTAAACTCAAGCCTAGGGCTTAGTGTGTAAATGAGTTAGTACTCATACTTTTGTGTCCAAGTGTTGGCTTGGAAAGATGTAAAGCCGTAGGGCATTTACTTTCGTTATTACATGTAATGTCTTTTAATAAGATTACTCTGATGAATGAAATAATATTTTGATTTCTTATATCGATGCATGTTAATATTATATATTATGGGTTTAATTTTGAGGGCGTGACAAATGTTTCTATCATAATGATGTAACGGTGACGTTTTTAAAAATATAAACTATTTTATCAAGTCTTTTGCTTCAAAGTGATAAAATCAAGATTTGTCACGTCATTTTGCATTAATTTTATATATAATTTTTAGTTTATATATCACTACTCTTTATCTTCTACATATATACAAATGTTAGTGCCTCAACAAATCAAAAGTAGTTAATAGAAGGGATGCATATCTTAGTTTGGCTTTTTACATTTTTTTTGGTTTTCTTTAGTTTGCAATTTCTTTTCCGTCGATACACCCTACAATTTTTACTTAAATTCCTTTTGTATCTGTTTGTTCATTTAATTCAATAGCCTAAAAAAATACCAAGGACACAGAAAGTGAGCAAACGAGGATTGTTTCCGTGTTTGGGTATTGATGTCGAATTTTTTGTTTATTTTTGGTCTCAAGTTTGTAATCTCAACGGTTTATAATCAGAAAAAGAAGTGATTGGAACATATAAAATTATTGAAAAAAATTTAATACAAATGAAAATCTTACTTCAACCGGTGAACGGAGTAAAGAATTGGCGTTTGGTGATGCATCATCTGCAACCAAAATGTAGAACAGTGCCATAACTCCGGTATGCCTTTGGTCCCTATTGTAGTTAGATTCCAGAACAAGAGTCTCCCCATCAGATATTTTGACAGAGCCCGGTTTAGGATAACATGTGGACATTCCTACAATGTAACCTTCCTCATTTCCTACTTCCTTTCCTTCTCCGTAAGTTGGCATTGAAGAGCATAAAACCCGTCCATCCTGACTCAATCCACCACACATACAAACGTTGAAAAATACATGAATACACTACAAGAAAATACACCTTTGGCGACTAAATTTTTAGTCGCCAAAAGTCCCTTTTTAGTCGCCAAATAGCAAATTTCGACTTTCAGCGACGAAATCTTTTAGTCGCCGGGTTTGTCGCGAATAGACGGTCGCCAATACCTTTGGCGACTAAAAAATTTTTAGTCGGCAATACACAGGTCTTCAGCGACTACGGTTTTAGTCGCCAATAGTCAATTCCATTTTTGGAAATTATACCTTTGGCGACTAAACTATTCGTCGCCAATAGTGAATTAATTTTTTTTATTATTTATACATTTGGCGACTAATTTTTTCGTCGCCAAAAGCATTTTGAAAAAAAAAAAAAATTTCCCTTTGTGCCTCAGACCTCCCCACGCCTCGAACCTCAGACGTCTTAGCTGGCACCAAACCTTAAGCACACACTCCACCCCACCATGCCAGTGAACTATCTCATGAATATAGTTGCAACTTATATTATTTATATATTACTTTCACTAGTATTAATTCAAAACTATAAATATAAACATAATTATTTTTATTCAAATATAATTGATGTAAAAAATAAAATTATTTATTAAAAAAAATATTAGCCACTTTTGGCGACTAAAATTTTTTTTAGTCGCCAAAAACTTTAGTTTTGGCTACTAAAAAAATAATTTAGTCGCAAAAAAAATTAATTTCCGCATTAAAAAACCACTTTCAGCGACTAAAGTGATTTTTGGTCGCCAAAACTGTCACTTTTGCCGACTAAACTCAATTTTAGTCGCCAATGGTCCACTTTTTAGCTACTAAATATTTTTAGTAGCCAAAAACATCCACTTTGGGCGACTAAACTGAGTTTTAGTCGCCAAAACCCCTCCTTTTAGCTACTAATTTTTTTAGTAGCCAAAAATCTCCACTTTTGGCGACTAAACTGAATTTTAGTCGCCAAAACCCCTACTTTTGGCTACAAAATTGATTTTAGTCGCCAGTAAGTAGTATACATTTGGCGACTAATTTGTTTTAGTCGCCAAAAGTCCTCAATTTTGGCTACCAAACTGTTTTTAGTCGCCCAAGGTGCAACTTTTAGCGACGAAAATTTTATTTTTGGTCGCTAATTGTGCTTTTTGTTGTAGTGATACCATAAAAAACATTTGTTGCATAACAATTTCATTTGGTTTCAATAAGATTACAAAAAGGTGTGGCAATTAATATCAATTTGAACATAATAGAAGTTCAACCAAGTTCAAGGAACAAAGATATTCAAATAAAATAGATTGGCAGCCAGTGTATTAAGCCTCCACGCTTTTTTATGATCTTGATAGCATGATCATACTTTAACTGTGTGTTTATTTGGACGGACTAGATAAGGGGGATTCAAATTTACCAGACTATTAGTTCTAGGATTAATTGTCCCTGGACTATTTGGTTGGACTTGATTTGTATCCCATGTTTGTTTAGTCATGGGATTAAATGTTAGGAAATAATTATTTGGTTGAATATGATATGAATCCTATGTTTGTTTGGGATATTATGAAGAATGATAAATATTCAAATGACTATTTTATCATTTTCAATTATTTACTAAGTAATAGCAATATTAAACATATCTTTAATGTTTTAATTATTTTTAACTAGATTAAATAAAAATTTATTTGATTTTATTTTTTTACAAAATTAAATAAATTTATTTTTTAAAAATTAAATAAATTAAATAAATAAAATATCAATAAAAATATTTGTCATTTTTTTAATTAAAATTTTAAATAAATTTATTTTTAAAAATAATAATTATTAAATAATGAAATTAAATAAACATGTATTAAAATTTAAATAATGAAATTAAATAAAATATAAACAAAATTTAAAAATAAAACATCAATAAAAAATTATTTTAAAAATTAAATAAATAAAACATCAATAAAAATTAAATTAAATTATTTTATTTTATTTTTAAATGAGACATTTAAATTTTATTGAATTTTACTAAATATAATACATAATTAAATAGTAGAGGGTTAAAATGGTCATTTTACCACCTAATCACATATCCCCTTGTCCCTCCATTTGTGTCCCCCCCCCCATGGAGCACAATAGTCCAATGGATTTGGGACTAATAGTCCTGTGCAAAAATTTTGAACTAAATAACGGACTATTAATCCAAATAGACTAATAGTCCAATCCCACCCCTCAATCCTCAAAACAAAACACCTAGTAAAGTATGTTTGTTACAAATAGATCTCTCTAATTGAGTACTT
>JAPPVO010003874.1:0-18913 GCA_030407325.1 Camellia japonica | reverse complement strand
ACCCAAATCCGAAACACCATAAAGGTCAAATTAGAAACCGGGATTGCTATAACCTTCCCCCTTAAAGAATTTTGTCCCCGAAATTACAAATTAAGTTCAAAATCAACGTTTGGTTATTCCCAACCATGTTAGTCTTACAAACCCAACACCATGACCCATCTTTCGGCCATTCACTTTCACCGACTCGATACACGAGCCCCAATTTGAAACGAAATTCACAATTTCCAAAACATTAACAATGTTTAATCAAAATTCAAATTTTCAAGAAATGTACATGGCATATACAATGCTCCCAAGGTAATATAATACATGTTATATTCCATATTCCCAAACATATGCAATGTTTACAAATAATTCGTGTTTCCAAGATGTTTATAACATATACAATGTTCTCATAATTTAAAGATACACAATGTTTTACAACCCAAACATATTCAATGTTCTTGGAGTACATCAACCAAACAAGATTTTCAACATATTCTCAAACACTAATAAACAGATCCGGATATTTCTCTCGGACCTCCATCTCACGTCCCCAAGTCGCTTCCTCAACTCCGTGATGTTTCCACAATACCTTGACCAAGGGAATCGTCTTGCCTCGCAAGACTTGGTCCGGTCTCTCCTCATACGAAGCATCCTCATCTACCTCTAAGTCAGTCCAATCCAATACATGTGATGGATCCGGCTCATACTTCCGAAGCATACTAACATGAAACACGTCATGCACTCTAGACAGTTGCGGCGGCAATGCTCAATGGTAAGCAACCTCCCCAATTCGCTCAAGGATCTCAAAAGGGCCAATAAACCAAGGGGACAACTTCCCACTCTTTCCAAACCTCATCAAACCCCGCCTAGGTGATATTCTTAGAAAGACATGATCACCCACCTCAAATAACAAAGGCCTCTTTCTATGGTCGGCATAACTCTTTTGGCGACTTTGAGCCGTAACCAATCTCTTACGGATAAGTGCTACTTTCTCCATCGTTTCCTGTACCAACTCTGGGCCCAACAAAGGTGCATCACCCATCTCGGCCCAACACACTGGAGATCTATACGGTCGGCCATACAAGGCCTCAAACGGTGCCATACTAATACTCGATTGGAAACTGTTATTGTAGGCGAATTCCACTAAGGGTAGGTGTCTCTCCCACGACCCTTTAAATTCAAGGACACAGCCTCGAAGCATATCCTCAAGGATTTGAATAGTGCGCTCGGAGTGCCCTTCAGTCTGAGGATGGTAAGCCGTACTAAAAGTCAACCTAGTGCCTAAGGCACTTGTAGACACCCCATTTTTGACCGTTCTCAAGACTTGGTTGTGCTTGCAGGTACATCCAACCACAAGTTCGTTTGCTCGTCAGGTATTTGAGTTTCGCGGCGGAATGTCACAGGTTTGAGCTTCCCAAACCCTGTACCCTTTTTGCCCCATTTTTGGACCATGTGTTGGTCATTCCAGCATAATTCTCATGGGCCACTACCAGCCATTGTTTGGCACTGCCGGCCATGAACTTTCCCCTGCCTGCTATTGATGATGCCTGCCAGCCATCAATGAGGCACTGCCGGCCACAACTGATGGCCGACAGAACCCTTTGTCTCAGTAGATTTCACGCCAGATCTTTTGAGCCAGCTGGTTTTCACTCATCCCTCCTCCACGTGTATGGAGGGATGAGCCTCTTTCCAAGCTTATTTAACAGGCTTCTCTTTGCATTCCTCTATATAAGGAGAGGCTCTCCCTCCCTTACAGAGGTTTAGCCATTTTAGAGAAGATATATATCTCTCTCTCTTTATATTTTTCATTCTCTCTCCATATTGTGTTTGTTTGTGCTCTAAAGTCCATTTTTCTTTCACCTTTGCACTACAACACCTAGTGATACACTACCATCTTTGAGCTAAGGTTCTTGGGAGTGTTATTTGAGCTCTGAAAGTTGGTTTTTCCCCCCCTGAGATTGCTGGTTTCAAAGTTGAGCTTCAAGGGTGAGTATATTCCCCCTTTTAGCATTTATTTGTATCTCATTTTGGCCATCCTTTCATATTGTTTTAGGCCTTGCTTTCAACTGAAAAAAGTTTTGTATTTAAGTGATTTTGATGATTGTTTAAGGCCTCTTTGGTGTTTAGGGTGTTCTATCCTCTTGTTTGCCTTGTTTGGCCTTGTTTTGTGCCATGCTTTAAGGCCTTTGAGTTAGTCTTTGTTTGGCCTTTTAGCCACTAAAATCTAGAGGATTTTTAGTGGTAGGCATGTGGTTTTGAGGCCTAAAATCAGAGGGGGGTGACCCCCTCTCTTTTTGTTTTGTTTGCTTGAGTTTTTGGCCTATCAAAGGAGCATGTATTCCTTTACTTTTGAGGCTTAGTTTAGGCACTTTTTTGTGACTTTTAAGACCTGCCTTAACTCTGTCTATGGCTGGTTTGGTCACTTTATGCATGCTTCTTGTATGTGTAGTGTAATCCTATTTGTGGCTCATCAAAGTAGCATGTCATGCTAGCATGTATTGGCCCCATTTCAGTGGGTTTTTGATCATCATTTGACATCTCATAACTTTGTCTAAAGCTGGTTTGGTTGTCTCTTGAGTGACTCATGTACTTGTAGTGCAAATCTTGCTTACTAGCTTGTGTGCATGATGTTTTGACTCATCATTCTAGCATATTTTGGCTATGCTCCAGCATGATTTTATTCATATTTTGGGCTGTTCTAGGACTTTTTTGGGCTTCCATGGCCATATCACTCATGTTTTGTATAGCTATAGTGCAAATGCTTTGACTAGCCTTGAGTTTTAAGGGAGCTTGCATGCTTAACTTGTGATGTTTGCATGCTTTGACATCATTTGAAGTGTTATATTAGTACATATTTCATGGTCATACACTTGCATTTGTCATGCTTTCAATGCCTTGAAGAGTCGGTGTTTTATGCCTCATGAATGGATCATTGTGCATGCCCCTATGCTTAGGTCTTTGGGATGCCATCTCAGTAGGTTTTTGGGCTTATTTTGACATAATGTAACTCTGTTTTATGCTCTCCAAGTCATGCCATGTTTGGTTTTAATAGGTGTAGTGTAATACCCCTTTTGTAACACTGCATGCTCCATGTTTTTGGCCTTTTGTTCTAGCTTGTAATGGCTAGGTTCAAGCTTGTTTTTAGTCTCACCTTGACCTACCTTGGGACTGTTTTGGATGCCCTTTCCCCTTTGAGGCTTGCTTTGCATGGCCATGGCTTAAGCCCCTTTGCTAGTTCCAAGCTTTGAGCTTTCTTGCATGCTTTGTTTGTCTTGCTAAGGTGGTTTGGCACCAATCCATGCATGTTTTCAGAACTTATGATGCTGTCACGTATCCACGCTTGTCACTCTTTAAGTGTGCTTAAGAGTTGCATCCTTGTGCTTTGATCCTTGAGCCAATTGGCATGCATGTTTGCCTTGCCTTTTCATGCTTTTCATATCATCATTCCAACACTAATGGCCACTGATTTGGGACATGACTGAGGTCTACCCTTTTGGTTTAAGTCCATTGAGTATGCTATATATATTGCATTGAGTATGTCATGTAGTTGCATGTTTGCATGCTTAAGTCATATTGCATGTTTGCTGTGCTTGTGTTACATTGTTGTTTGGATTAAGTATTAATTCGAGCACGAGAAACGAGGGACGTTTCATACTTCAAGTGATGAAACGTGCCTCAATTCTCGATCACCGACGCTCTTGACGATGCATGATAGAGTTCTAGGCATTTATGTGTTTTTGTGCATTCATTTTACATTGAATTGCACAAGTTGGATCTTTGGCCATCATGCATCGAAATGCATGATTGATGGTCTTGGATTCGTTTATGCCTCTTCCTTGATGTTTCGAGGTGATATGGGGTGGCATAGTGCGTATATATCCTTGGAAGACCCTCCATTTTCTCTATTTTGTGCTTTACTGCAGCTCGGTGTCACAGCACACCAGTGGCCGGCACCCTCCTCATTGTTGGCCGGCAGCTCTTCATTTGTGGCCGGCAGTGTGCACTTTTGGTCGGCAGGGTGGTCGGCAGCATCTCCTCATGGTCGGCAGGTCACTGGTGCACTCCCCAACACGTTTTTGGTAAGATCCAGCAGCTAGTTCTCAAGGACACCCTGCAGACAGAGCCTCTAAAGAGCATTTGGAGAGCTTTCGGGATGGGAATCGAGCATGCATCTTCACTTTCTTCAAGGTGGAGATGAGACAACATTATTTTAATGCTTTACTTGTTAGTTAGCTTTAATTTGTAATTTAATTAGTTAATTTGTTAATTAATTAAGTGTTGTAATAATTAGTAAGTAGATTGCTAGTTATTCGATTTGGTTTTGTAATAAATAATTAGCTTATTAGTTAGTTAGTTTGTATTATTCATTCGGACCCTCCGTCGAGAGGGCGAATTTTTGTAATAAGCGTGCGTATGTGCGATGCATGTCTTCCAACCCCCATTTCTTTCTCCTTTTTACTTACCTGCTTTTAGTGGTTAGTTTTTAGGACATATTTTGTTTAGCATACCTTATGGTTTGCATGCGTGCATCCATTCATTTGTCTTGCATGCACCAGGCTCGGCGTATCATATTAACTGCATTGTATTTCAATACCAATTTGAATACATGATTATCAAGTTGCATCTCATATGCCATCTTAGAATAACTGAGCCTATTTCTAGTTTCATTTTGCATGTGTTGCATTAGCCATCTTAACATGAACTAGGATCGTGCATTGATTTCTAACTAGTTCTTTGTTTTAGCTCAGAGTACACTGTGAGTGTTTACGCTTTAGCATACTGCATGTGTGTTATTGATCGCCATGTATAGCATGCTTGCCATGAGGCTAACTGCTTAAGTGTTTAACTGCCTGAATGCCTGTGGATGAAGGTTGGATTACTTGAATTGGAACAATTCATTGAAATCCGCAATTTAGCCTACTTGCGAGTAGCAAACTTCAAACTGTTTTCAAACAAACAAACATGAAATGTTTTGTTCCAAATTAGGCGATTTAGTCTATACTTGTTTGTTGTGCGCATCACATAGTAATTCTAAGCTAATACACCGAAAGAAGAACACATGTATTTTCAAAAATAAGATATCATGTTAGTAGCGGCCGATCTTTGATCGGTCGAGCGGGGGTGCTCATTGCATGACCTTCCCCTCTCGTACCCAGGTTCCCGAGTCGAGGCAACTTTGGTGATGGCGGACACATGGCCTTAGGCACGAGTCAGGGTTTCCTAAATTCCCCAAATTAAATATTTAGGTGGCGACTCTGTATCTGGCAAAGCAGTCCATGTTTGGCACTTCTTTATAAAAATCAGTTTTCCAAAACGATTTGCCGGATTTGGACTCTTTGGTGATTTATCGGTCTTGCATTGCACTTTGCGAGATTAGATTCAGAACCATGACATTGAGTCCGAACTGTAGTAGTAGCTCAGAACAAAACGAGATTTGCGCCTACCTCGCGAGCGCGGATATCGGAGAGTTTCCAGGAGTGCGTCTACAGCACTCTGCAAGCTCTGCCACAACCTAGCAGTGAACGTGGATCTCTATCTGAGACAATCGACACTGGAACTCTGTGCAACCTCACTATGTCCTGAATATACAGGTCGGCAAGATGATCTACCGAATCTCTTACACGCATGGGAATAAAGTGTGCTAACATAGTCAACCGGTCAACTACCACCCAAATGGCGTCACTACCCCGTTGAGTCCTCGGAAGACCCACAACAAAATCCATCGTGATGTGCTCCCATTTCTACTCGGCTATAGGCAAGGGTTGCAACAAACCCGCTGGCCTCTGATGCTCGGCCTTTACTTGTTGACAAGTAAGGCACTTTGACACAAACACTGCCACTTCTTTCTTCATACCTCTCCACCAAAATTGGCGACACAGATCATGATACATCTTTGTGCCTCCCGGATGCATCGCAAAGCGTGAATGGTGAAACTCTCGGAGTACTTCCTCTCGGCAAGACTCCGACACAAACAAGCGGTCTTGGTACCTCACACTTAGGTCATGATACACCGTCAAACCCTTCTCTACCTTCCCACTAGAGATCTTCTCTCGGAGGAATTCTACCTCAAAGTCACCCTTCTGTGCTTCTAACACTTGGTTCACAAGTGTAGGTTGTGCAACTACAGAAAACAAGCCTGCAAACTCCACAGACTCGCCCAGACGCAAGTCAAACTCACCAAGAGCACCCAACATCTTCCATTCCCGGATAGCAATACAAGCTACATCACTAATGGACTTTATGCTAAGGGCATCGGCCACAACATTGGCCTTCCCCGGATGATAATGCAACTCGAAGTCATAATCTTCTATGAACTCCATCCACCGTCTCTGCCTCAAATTCAAGTCTTTTTGTGTAAACAGATACTTCAGACTCTTATGATCTGAGAACACCTCAAATCTCTCACATAAAGATAGTGCATCCAAATCTTCAAGGCAAATATCATAGCTGCTAACTCTAGGTCGTGAGTAGGGTAATTCCTCTCGTGTGTTTTCAACTGACGTAAGCCATAGGATACTACTTTCCCCTCTTGCATCAGTACACAACCCAAACCCTCTCGTGAGGCATCACAATACACTGAATAGCCCAAACCCCTCTCTAGAACAACCAAGACTGGAGCTGTGGTAAGTTTAACCTTAAGCTCTTGGAATGACTTCTCACAAGTCTTACTCCATACAAATTTGGCCCGTTTCTGCGTCAATCTAGTAAATTTTAATAACAATTTATAAAAATCATCATAAAAAATCATTAATTATTAATTTTTAGGCAATATATTGATTATTTTTTGTAACGATTTTACTATGACTTATTTTAAATAGAATTTGATGGGAATTAAATCAAAATATTACCATCTATTAGTAATTTACCCAAAATTTAATTCCTTTCTGATTAAAAAAAATAAGATAAGATAAATTATAGACTTTCTTTTATTTGATTTATTTTCTTTTACTTTTGAAATATTAGTATAATTAAATTTTATTTTGTTTAGTGTCAATAATAGAATGATCATTTTTTTTTCGTAATGATTTTAGTAAATCAAACTTCGAAATAGACATTTTAATGGAATAATTATTCTATTCTAATTTATTATAATAAAACAAACATATCATAAGTTTGTATTTAATTATGAATTTAAAGTAGATATTTGGAAAGGGAATCAAAAAACGTAAAAGCAATATAAATGCAATATAATATTTTTTTCGTTTTCCATTTCTTTTTTATAAATTCATAATTCAAATACGTGTAAGAGTTTTTCAGTATACACGGTTGGAAAATAAAGTAAGGTGTCATTTGGTAACCAGTTAAAAATTCACTTTTTTTTAAAATTTTTTTTTTATCTATCTTTACGCTATATTTAGATTATGGATTTAGATAGAAATTTTTTGAAAAAAATAGACAAAATGTGAATAAAATATAGTTATATATCACCTACATTTCACACATATTTTCTTGTTCCTTTTCAAATTTTTACCTAAATCCGTACTCCAACATACTCTTAGTGATTTTTTTAAAAAGAATTTATGTCAAAATCTTTTAATTTTCCATCTAGTGTAGGAAAGTCTAAAAATTAAACATAAATAAATTAAAAAATATATAAAAAAAAGTCACTAAAAAAAAGAATTACAAAAGCCAACTGTTATAATATTGTCTTTAGTGAATTTTTATTTTTTTAAAAAATTTTTAACCGTTACTTTTCTGAATTATCTAATTGAGTAAAGCCTAAAATTCTAATTTTTTTAAAATCGTAAACAAAAAATTCATTAAAAACATTATAAAAAAAGTAAACCACAAAAAAAAAAAAAAAAACTCAAATGCTAATTCAAAATATCCACTAAGCATTGAAAATTTATTTAACATCGTGGTACTTTGAGAAATTGGTAAAAAGATAACTTTGTGACTTTTTTGATTTTTTGTGTAAAAAAATAAAGATGTGATGTGATCCAAAAAAGCTAAAAAACCAGTTGACTTTTTACGAGCTTCCCTTATAAATAAATCTCAATTTGTATTAAATTTTACACAAATAAATACTTATTCCTCATTTGGCATGGCTTTTGGAGTTAAAAAGACAAAATAGTTACAAAAATATATATATATATATATATATTAAAAATATCATATCTAAATCATAATTATTTTACTTTTTCACTCATAAAAATAAAAAAAGTTAAAAAATTTAACCCAAATGAGACTTTTTAGCCTAGACTAAAATAACTAAAAAGTCAAAAAACTAATCCACTTCTCAAATGAAACTTAAAGATTCATTTTTCTGTCATAGCACAACTAGTGGTAACCTGTGCTATGTACGGGACTTTATAAATTAAAAAAAAAAATCATTTATATTATCTTGAAGTAATTTAATAATTTGTTTTGTGGTATACATAAAATTTATAAGTTAACTTTTATGTTTATAACTTTTTAAATTATTAGTTTAAAAAAATTAAAAAATATATATGTATATATATAAATCTATTTAGTGTAATTTTGATAATTTGTATTAAAAAAATGTTAAACCTGATTAAATGAGTTATGGCATATCACTTCTTGTTATGAAAATATACAAATTTAAAAATTATAATTAAGACAAATATACAATTTTATTATTTTATGTGAAGTGAAGTGATATTTAACAATAATTAATATGATGTTTATATTATTAATCCAGTAATTTAAGTTACGTTTATTTTGATTTCAATTTCATAACTAAAAATACAATATTAATATATAACACATACGGATTTCTAGTCTTTAAGAATAAGAAGGTTTCAAAATATTTTCAAACTTTTATCATTTTCTTTTAATTTTTTTAATCTAATTTGATTTTAAATTTGAATAAATTTTTTTATTTGATATGAATTACTTTAACTTTTTCATTAAATTTTTATCATTTTTTAAAAGAACTTTCATTCTTATCCCAATTTTTTTCTTTTCACCAATTTTGATGGGAAAAATAATAATTTCCAATGTTTCATCTTTTTAAATTTTTATCAAATTATAATTTGATAAAAAAGATATTAAGGGTTGAAGATTCTCTTAATTGGAATTATAGTTAAATAACATCTTAAAATAGTCAAAGTTTGAGTATGTGGTTCGTTGAAATGTATAATTTAATTAATTCTCTTCTCATATTTGTATCAAACTTGACACTTATGACTACATCATTATAAGTCAAATTATGAAAAAAAAAAAATTGAGGTGTCAAATATTTTTTATTTGTAAATATCCTACATATTAAAAAAAGAAAAAGAAAAAAAAATGTGTAACTTTTGGATATGTGTTTATCAGTTTTGTTTTATAGATATAAACAATTGATGGTTCAATTTAAAAAATAAAAAAATAAAAAAAATTTGATTGGGTTTTTTAGAGATAAAAGAAGCCATCTAACTTTATTTAAGATGAACTATTTAATCACATAAAAAATAGAAATTATATTTAGAAATTATCCCTATATATTACTATTATATACAACTATAGCTGTAACAAATTTATAGTGACTCCGGTTTTGGCCCGTCACTTGCTGTGTTTCGGACTCAGGTTGTATAGTTCTAAATAGTGATTTATATCTTGTTTCTCTTGTTTCTCCTTTATTTTGGTTATCGGGTTGTGGTTGTGTATTCGGAACAAGTTGGTTGCATGTTTTTCCAAACCTGTGACACCCAGATTTTGGCTCTTCCGCTAGAGCGAGAATTCTTGCGCTCGAGCGGGATTTGTCAACTTTCAGTATTTTTGCAGATCTGCAAATGCTGGAAGAGTGCATTGGATGCTTGAGCGTCTAGTCTCACGCTCGAGCGGACCTTTGTGTCTGACGCTCGAGCGTCACTTTCCACGCTCGAGCGGACTGCGTGTATAACAGTCCGTGAAGATAATGTTTTATATTACTTTTTTCACTTCTCTCTCTCTCTAAAACTTTCCAAAAACCTAGATCTACACTTTCTCTCTCTAAAACTCACATTCTCTCTTAGATTTCATCTAGATCCGTTAATCTTTTCACTCTAGTGCCTTTGAGCAAAAGGTAGAGTGCATCAAGACCTTCATTTTGATTCGATTGGAAGTGTGTTTCGGTGTTCTCGGAGTTTCACTCTTGCTTGACTCGTCTTCTCTCTTTGAGATAGGGATTCTTCTACACCTTCATATGATGTTTAGCTTAGATATTTGTCATTTGTGTAACAATAGTGTGATTTGAGGATGTTTTAAGTAAAACTTAGGGTTTGGGTATAAAATAGAAAGAGGGCTTTGATGAATGAGAAAAAAATGATTGTGGGGTTTAAAAATGATGTTGTGTAATGTCAAGATTGTTGATTTTGGCACTTGATTGAGATTTGGGAGAAAATGGGGAGTTTGCCCTAGAATAAGTATTATATTTACTTTGTATAAATAATGAAATTGATGTTGTAAACATGGAATTGGACTAGTATTGAAATAGAAGGTGAAATTGAATAGGCGATACGTTTTGCCTTCGGAAATTTTAAATAAATTATCTGTAACGCCCTCAAAATATTATACAAATCAACTATTCATAAGGTCTAGAGACATAATAGAAATGTTATACTTTCATTCATCAGAGTTAATATTACAAAAGATATCACATGCATTACACTTTCATAAATATCCATCTTGAAACCATAGTATGTAACTCTAGTTTAGAACAACAAAATAAATGCCCTAAGGGCTTACATCTTTCCAAGTAATCACTTGGTTACAACAAAAGAGAGAGTCAGAAGCTCTTTACAATTAAAGCCCTCAGCTTAAAAGAAGACATATAAACACAAAAATGAAATCTCAAAAGTAGAGCCTTTAGCCTCTAAGCCTCTCAAGCTATGTCCTTGGAGCTGGCATGCCACCTATACCTGAAAATGGTTTCCCAAGTAGGGTGAGCCAAAGCCCAGTAGAGATATGCTAAACTATACATGAGAATTAACTAAAATATGAGCATTAGATAAATGTGCAACATTCTTAACCAACACATATTCTTTTCAAGGTCATTCAATATAGATAACCAATATCTCAATTCATTTCCATTCTACCATTTCGGGTAAATCAATTAGCCAAATTCATTATTATCAAGCAACCAATATGAAACTACAACTCAATGGTTCACAATTCAATACATTCATCAAATCTAACACTTCTATTTCTTGCCATTTTACGGAACCACGTCCGAGGGAACCGACACCCATAAATATATAAGATTTGGGGACTTTTACCCTGGACACTCCGGCCAACTTAATTATCAATGGAGTCTATCCCCTATCTCTTTCCAAACAATGGAGTGCATCCCTTATCTCCTCCCAAACAAAAATACATATACAATGTATTCAAACACTTTGTCATATACAATGACTAATCAAAACACATATTCAATGGTTTAATCAAACCGTCATATTCAATGACATAATTCAATTGATTAGTTTCAATCATCCTAATTCTCATGCAGTTTCTACAACAATCATAGCTATCCTCTACTGATAGCCCAAAACAGATACATCTAAACAGATGAATAAATCTATCAACATATAATTTATCAAATTCCATAGGTGTGTGATTTATCAAACCAAACTACACCATTCAATCACATTTCCCCCAATTTCATTATTTATATAAATAGTTATTTCAACTGAACTGAGGGCAAAATTTCCCATTTTTCCAAAATAACAACCCATAGGTCCAAATCTCACAACTTCAACAATAAAGAACCTCATACACAAACCCCTAAGGTTACTTTGTAAATCAACATGAAACACCCCTTTAGTTTAGAACCCAAACCTTAACTTTTACCAAAATCTTCCCAAATCCCACCTTTTATACAAACTGACAAATATCTAGGTTAAAGCTCATATTAAAGAGTAGAATATCCCTACCTTAAGCTTAGATGAGAGAGAAGACAGAAATCTCAAAAGTCGATGGCGATGAAACCACGTTTTACCCTAATCAAAACGAAGCCCTTGACGTGCTCTACACTTTATCTCAAAGGAGCAAGGTGAAAAGATCACTCTAGGTGAGTAGATCTAGAGATTTAAGTGAAAAAGTTGAGTTTTAGAGAGAGAAGAGAGAAATCACGGTTTAAGAGGAAAAAGGGAAGGAAAATTAGGAGAGAAAAAATGGTTTGGGCCTATTTATAGTTGTGAGGAAAAGCCCTAAGGTCAAATAAAATAATAGGCCCAAAAACCGCCTTAGATAAGGCCCAATCGGACCTCAAAAATTTGAAAAAAACACGCAGGGGTCGACCCTTAGACAGGAAGGGGGTCGACCATATCTTCCAGCAACCAACACACAGACATAAGAGGGTCGACCCTCTCCCAGTCTGGTGTCTACCCTATCTTCCAGCAACTAACACACAGACATAAGAGAGTCGACCCTCTCCAATCTGGTGTCTACTCTATTTTCCAGGAACACTTCCAGAAACTTCACCAACAGGTAAGGGTTGACCCTTAGGAAGGCTGGTGTCGACCCTAGAATAGAATTTCTAAGTCTCCAAGGAACTTTTGACAAGAATAAGTGTGAACAACCAAACCCAACAAGTTTAAATCGGATTATACTCCTCCAAAACCAACGTACAACAACACCAAAGATTTCCAAAATAAAAATAAAGGATTCGAATACACTTCCCCAAAAGCTTTGAAAGATACAAGTGCTACATTATCTGTCATGAGATTGTATATCTGTTTGGAAATAACTGTATTGGGTTATCGGTGGAGGATAGACATGATTGTTGTAGAAATTGCATGTGGATGGACTCCATTATAATTAAGTTGGCTGGAGTGTCCTGAGTGAAAGTCCCGAAATTATACATGGGTGCCGATCCCGCAGACAAAATTTCTGTAAAATGGCACTTGTGGTGCTTGTATAGCCTACGTTTATATGGGTCCCGTTTGACGGTTGCCTGCAGATGAAATGTAACGTGCTCAAATTTAAGTACATAAACCAGTCATTCATGATATCCATATGTAGACACCCCATTTTTGACCGACCTTAAGACTCAGACGTCACCGATTGAGCGCTCGGTGATGTTGCATATCGTGCTCGTTTAGAAGTCTCAGAGTCGCGGCCGTGCGCCCTACCTCCGGACTTCCGAACCCTCTTCTGTGCCTTGCCTCGGTTTGCGAACCAGACTCGGTTTTCTCTGTTTTCTTTCTTGAGGGGAGGGAGAGGCCTAGCAGATCATCTCTCAGTGGCCGTGGGCTACATTTCGTGGCCGTAGGCCATTTTGCCCATTTCGGAGGCCGGTTCCCGGTTTTCGGAGCCGTCAGGCCGTGTGCCTCGGTTCGGGACCGCCCAACCATCTCCGATTCCTCCGGTTTTTGGCAAGTGCCTCTGTTTTATCATACCGAGGAACACTGGGGTCTCAGATACCCACTTCGCGGCTGAATGCCACTTTCGGTGCTTATAGCCGGTTTTCGGGCCCTGAACCTCGCGGTTTGGCCCCCGAGCATTCATTTCGCATCGATTTCTGTTCAATTTTGGCAAGTGCCCCTGTTTTATCATAATGAGGAACACTGGGGTCGCAGATACCCACTTCGTGGCCGAACACCACTTTCGGTGCTTACAGCCGGTTTTTGGGCCCCGAACCTCGCGGTTTAGGCCCCGAGCATTCATTTTGCATTAGTTTTTGTTCAATTTTGGTAGATACCTCTGTTTTAGCACCAGGAAGATCACTGGAGCGTGGGAGGCCAGCAATTATCCCAGATAACCAGTTATGCTCCTCCGGCGCCCGTTTTGCTCACTTCCGGGCTAATGTTGAACACCCTAGGGCCATTTTCTTCCAACCAAAGCTACATATTTGTGATGAGGGCACATGGGAGGACACCAAAGAGTGGTGGTCAGCCAGTAATTGTGATTTCCATTTTTGAGCCTCTCTTTCAAGTTCAATGTTGTGACTCCTGTTTCAGAGTTGCCAGATTCCAACCTTGGAACCTTGTTCTACACACCTGGGAGGACACCAAGGTATGGTGGTCGGCCAGCAATTCTTGACTTCATTTTTGGCCATTTTCTCGGTTTGCGTGCCCGCGGGCACGCACTTCGAGACATCTCATTTTGGCATCATTACATATCATTCCCATGTCATTTTGCATTCCGTATGCATCGCCTCGATTTGCGCGCCCGTGGGCACGTATTTCGAGGCACTCCATTTTATATCCGACGGCGTCCCGTGTGAGTGTGGCTGAGGCCCTCTCATGTTAGTGTAAGTCCATTTGCATTTGCGTGCCATTTCATGCCTTTATGTCATCGCCTCGGTTTGCGTGCCCATTCGACACGCATTTCGAGGCATCTCATTTTCATAGCATTGTGCATGCTAGGATTGCATATTAGTTGCATTTCATGCATATCATGCATATTGCATCGTGTTCGGGATAGGAGTTATCCCGGGCACGGGAAACGAGACACGTTTCGTATTCCGAGTGACGGAACGGGTCTCAATTCCCAAGTCACCGACACTCCGGATTACCCATGATGGAGTTAGGTTTTGTTGTAGCATTCATCTGCATTGCACCAATATTGAGTTGTGCAATCTGATTCCTCGGCCATCATGCATCGATATGCGTGATTGGTGGCACGAGGATCGAGGCATGCATATATCTGTGAAATACATTGCTATGCCCCTTTCCTGCTCTCTATTGCAGCAAAATAGAGAATCAGCCACTTTTCGGAGTCGGGCACGCATTTCGAGAACAATTGCAAACAGAGGCTAAATTGGGCATCCCAGTGGATTTCCGCGCAAAGGCAGTCCAGCATACATTATTCATCAGAAGCGAGGCAGCCCCTGGCTTGCATGCCAGTTTACAGCTTTCTTATTTAATTTATTAATTAGGAATCTGTATTATTTCAGACTGTTTATTTCGGACTGTATATTTATTCGGACCCTCTGCGCGAGGGCATAACTGTAATAAGTGTGGGTGAGTGTGATGTATGTCTTCCTATAGGAAATTAATGTATTGATCTTATTGATTGATATTCAATATCTTGATTGTTTGATCTATCTAATTTGTGTACAAGAGCTCTCTTTTATAGAGAGAAATGGGGGATACAATATAAGCCATAATGGAGCACTATAATAGTGGAGCACTAGACTAAGTGGTGTAGGTGGAGTTATAATAGTGGAGCACTAAACTAAGTGGTGTAGGTATAATAGTGGAGCACTAAACTAAGTGGTGTAGGTGGAGTAATTGTTACATTCAACAGCCCCCCTCAAACTCAAGGGGGTTAGGAACTAACCAACTTGAGTTTGGAGAGAGTAACAAAACAGAAAAATAAAATGACAAATAAAATAAAAGAGAATAGGAGACACTGTATGGTCGTGTCAGACCGTTGTAGAAGACAGTTTATGGGGTCATGTCGGACCGTTGTAGAAGATAGTTTACTAGGTCATGTCGGACCGTTGTAGAAAACAGTTTACGGGGTCATGTCGGACCGTTGTAGAAAACAGTTTACTGGGTCATGTCGGACCGTTGTAGAAAACAGTTTACTGGGTCATGTCGGACCGTTGTAGAAGAGAACCGAAATCAATGTCGGAACAGTTTACCGAGTCTTGTCGGACCCATATAAGAGCTAACCGGAATCAATGTCGGGACAGTTTACAGAGTCTTGTCGGATCCATATAGAAGCTAACCGGAATCAATGTTGGGACAGTTTACAGAGTCTTGTCGGACCCATATAAGTTGTACCCTCAAAAGGCGTGCCCAATCGTATCAAAAGGTGTGCCATCAAAAGGTGTGCCCGACAGCCATCAAAAGTCGAGCCATCAAAAGGCGTGCCATCAAAAGGTGTGCCCGACATCCATCAAACGTCGAGCCATCAAAAGGCGCGCCGCTTTGTCGTCTTGCGCTGAGAGGCGCGTGAGGCGCGTGTCTGCCTTGCCTATTTAAACAAAGGCGAGGCTGAGGCAAAAACACCTGCGGAAAAAACTCCGAAAAACTCTTAATTTTTTCTGAGAGTTGTATCGCTGAAACACTGTTGTTTTCTGAGAGTTGTATCGCTGAAACACTCTGTTGCCCTGAAAATGGCTTCTTCTTCCCGCCCCGTGACCCAGAACATAGCCTCTTCGTCCCGTGGTCTCACTCTCTTTCCCGACCTCAACGAGGCCACAAGAGAGATAGCCGGGACAGTTGCCCTTGAACCGCAACCAAGCGCCCTTGGACCAAGCCCCCCTGGTTTTGCGCCGTTGAACTATCCGATGGTGGCAGTTGAGCAGATAATGGCTGCTCAATCTGATATTGAGGCCAATTATTATACATTAAGGTCATGTGTTGAGACCATGACTGCGGTAAACAACCTGTCACACCGGCTTCAGAGTAGAACAAATGAGGTGCAGCAGGTAAAAGCCCAACTGGCTCTGCTCCAGCGCATGTATACGGATGCCCGAGCAGAGATATGTGTGCTGAAGGCAGAAAATAAGGAACTGAAGCGGAAGGCCACCGTAATGCTCAGATTTGGAGGTCCTCCATATGTGACAGTTGAGGAGCAACGGGAAGTGAATGTGCTCGGCGGCGTGGGAAACACGGAGGCAGCACCGGCAAGGGACGCCCAAGACAAAGGCAAAAGGAAGAGAACAGCTGAAGAGGTGAAAAAATAAGGCCGGTTTTTTTGTGGTGGTTATGGGTTGTGGTTGTTTTGTTGTTGTAGGTTGTGGTTGATTTGTTGTGGTGAGGTTTTTTTTTTTTTTTTTTTTTTTGGGTGTAAAAATGTGATCGGGGTTGATCCCCGAGATGAATAAATGACAAGTTTGGAAAATGTTGTTGGTGGTGTTTTGTTTAAGAATAAAAATAAAATAAAAGAAAATAATGGATAAAGAAAATAAAGAAATAAAAAGATGGGACTTTAATAAGAGAGGGAGAGAGGAAGATCTTAAATCTGGGCTGGTAGTTGAGCAACGGAGAAGGACGGCAGTGGCTCACATATTTCTCCAGAAAAACTAGTAATTCGATGAGCTCCAACGCCAAGAGTACTAGCAAGCAGTGTTGCAAAACCCCTATTTACACCCCTCCCAAGAGTAGCACCCACAGAGAAGTCAAAGACAACAACAACAGTAAGAACAACCCACATTGCAGAGACACCAAAACCAGCATAGAGAGGCTCACAGTAGTAGAACAAGGACACCAAAGTTATGGTAAGTCCTACTTTAAATGAATGAACTATTCTTCTGGGATCATCTTTCCCAAGTTTCTTTGCCTTAGTGGCCACGTCAACTACCTGAGTCCACAACATCTCAGGCAAGCCCTTGAACCATTGCCATGCACGAGCAAATGGTCCTAAATCATCAGCATTATTAATGGTTTCAGATTCGATTTCCATCGACAAAACTCAAAGAACAACAAGTTTGCAAAGATAAATCAGATTGGAGAAAGGTTGTTCTTTGAGGGAAAGTGAAACCCAGAGATTTAGATCTTTGAAAAGATGCCCTCAACACCTACCTTAATTCTGATATCAAGGCATGTCCAGAGATGCAAGTAAAAATTGAGGAGTCCAGCACAAAGTTGAGGTTGGCCAGTTTGACCCGGAAAACCTGTCATTGGTGCAGGCTGGGCACTTTCGGTTATAAAACCAGCCTGTGATGTTGGCTGGCTGGCTTGCCCCAAAAAACCAGTCTGTGGTTGAGGTTGGTTGGGTTGACCTTGAAAACCAGAATGTGTTGCAGGTTGGCTGGGTGGAGTTGGAGCACATTGATTGTAGAATGAAACTTCTGTGGATTGGGCCATTGGTTGCTGTTGCTGTTTGCGATCTACAGAGGCTGAAATGTGGCTGTCATCGAAGTTGTACCACCTGTTTTCATCTAGAAGCTTGATATGTGCAGTGTAGTGCCCACTTCCCATACCACCATAGTGATTGGTCAAGGCATAGAGTTCATAGAGTTGACGCCTGGGGTTTTTCTTGTTGGCTATATAATTTGTCAAATCAAAGTCATGTACAAGAAAATTGATGAAGGTTTCCAGCTTGTTCTTCATTGACCTGCTGTATGAGAACCTCTTCAAATGGATAACAAGCAGCAAGGTTTCCAGCTTGTAAGCAGCAAGGTGATCATCATCTTTTATGGAACACAACGATATTAAAGGATCTTCCAAGAACCGGTGAATCAAATGCCCTCTTATCTCTGCTAACAAAAGTTTCTCATTATGCTTTAAGGAACAAGCATTGCTAATGGCTTGGATCAAGTCCCTGCAACGTCCCTGCTTTTGAACAGTTACAGTGCAAGCACTTGGTAGTGCACTTCCATCACAAGTAAACACTGTTACTGTCATAGTACGCGTGGTGGTGGATTGGAGCGGTAAGGAATGTGGCAGCGGAGTAGGTTGAGGTCCGGCGGGCGGCCAAGGCGAGGTTGCCGCCCGCCGGTGAAGCGAAAAATACTAGGGGCTAAACCCGCTCTGATACCATATAGGAAATTAATGTATTGATCTTATTGATTGATATTCAATATCTTGATTGTTTGATCTATCTAATTTGTGTACAAGAGCTCTCTTTTATAGAGAGAAATGGGGGATACAATATAAGCCATAATGGAGCACTATAATAGTGGAGCACTAGACTAAGTGGTGTAGGTGGAGTTATAATAGTGGAGCACTAAACTAAGTGGTGTAGGTATAATAGTGGAGCACTAAACTAAGTGGTGTAGGTGGAGTAATTGTTACATTCAACACTTCCAATCCCATTTCTTTCTCCCTTTTATTTACCAGCTTATGATGGTTAGATTAGGGCATATTTCAATTAGCATACAGTATGACAGCATGTTTGCATTCATTCATCTGTTTTGCATGCACCGGGCTCGGCGCATCATACAAACTGCATTTGTATTTCAATTCCAAATTGAGTACATGTTAGCTGTAGCATTTCACATGCCATTTTTAGAATAGCCGAGCCTGCTATAGTTGCATTATTGCATGTGTTGCATTAGACATTCCTGTATATCTAGGATCATGCATAATGTCTAATCAGTTTTCTG
>JAPPVO010003872.1:0-16996 GCA_030407325.1 Camellia japonica | reverse complement strand
TGTATTGATTGTGTGCTTGATATGTTTTTGTGTTACATACATTGCATAGTGTGGGAGGAGATAGGGGATGTACTCCACGGTTTAGGGGAAGATAGGGGATGGACCTCTAAAACCGGATTTTAATGTTCTGTATTAATTCAACAGTCAACATAAGTGACTTAATTCCAGTTATACCTAAGCCACATACAAGGTCTACAACAATCACGACTATCCTCCACCGATAGCCCAAAATAGTTATTTCTAAACAAGAAATAAATACAACAATGAATGTAAAATCAACATTCTCATAGGTAAGTATTTAAACTACCCAACTATATCATTAATCTCATAATTTCCCCAACTTCATAAATTAAACCCAATTCCACATTTTTCCCTTAAATTAATTATACAAATTAATCTAAGCTAAAACCCTAAGGTTTCTCCCAAAATTACCAAACTACCCCCACATACCAAAATACCAACACTTAGAATTAAAGCGTATAAATGGAGTAGGAAATCCCTACCTCGAAGAAATAACTCAAAAAGAGAAGACGAAGATGAAGCCCCAAACTCCAAAGTGCTCCAAGCCAACAATTGCTCAGATTAAATGAAAGCCCTCAGTCTCCTCTATCTTATTTGTAAAGCAACTAGGGTAAAAACACACCCTAACTAGATCAAACCTAGGAGAGAAGGTGAGTTTGGAGAGAGAATGGTCGTAACTAGGGTTTCTGGATCAAAAAGTTATAAAAAAAAGGTTTTAAAACTGTTTCTGCGTATTTAAACTGGACAGGCTCGCTCGAGCGACCAGACACATAAATCCACGCTCGAGCGAAGAAAAGCTCGCTCGAGCCAAAAACTCGATGCTTCAGGTCTGCAACCCAGAAGCTCGCTCGAGCGATGAGATGCTCGCTCGAGCGACGAACTCGAAAACATACACCTCGCTCGCTCGAGCGAAGAAATGCTCGCTCGAGCCAAGAAACACATCTCTCAGGTCTAAGTACTAGACGCAATCGCTCGCTCGAGCCAGGAAAGCTCGCTCGAGCGAAAAACCAAAAACGAAGACCTCGCTCGAGCGAAGAGATGCTCGCTCGAGCGACCAAGCCAAAAACTGAACATGCAGACTTGGTTTCTAAACCCAACCAATCTGCAACCAACCTGCTAAACACATCCTATAACCCAAGAATAAGGAATTAAAGGACAACAACAACAAATATAACAGCGGAATCCACGGAACGTAAGTCCGGATACAATAATCAAATGGGAAAAAGACCGGGGTCGCTATATCTCCTATCCAATTTGATTATTTGTTTATTGATTGATTAATAACATATTTTGTATAAGCTAATTTTTTTTATTTATTAATAGTCAGTATAGTACGTGTGTGTTCAAATTGTGAGATGGGTTTTTATATTTGGTTAAACATTCTGGAGAGTAATTGTATAGCGACCCCAGTCTTTTCCCATTTGGTTGTTGTACCCGGACTTATGTTCCGTAGATTCAGTTGTTATTATATTATTTTGTTGTCCTTTAATTCCTTATTTTTGAGTTATAGGATATGTTGGGCAGGTTTTGTTACAGGTTGGTTGGGTTCGGAAACCAAGTGTTGCTGTCCAGTTTTTGGGTTGGTCGCTCGAGCGAGGGTTTTTGTTTGTGTCTGGTGGCTCGAGCCAGGAGTTCTTCGCTCGAGCGAGCGATTGTGTCTAGTATAGACCTGAGAGCAGTGTTTCTTCGCTCGAGCGAGCTTTCCTCGCTCGAGTGAGCGAGGTGTATGTTTTCGAGTTCTTCGCTCGAGCGAGCAGTCCTTCGCTCGAGCGTGCTTCTGGGTTGCAGACCTGAAGCTTTGAGTTCTTGGCTCGAGCGAGCTTTTCTTCGCTCGAGCGAAGGTTTTCTGTGTCTGGTCGCTCGAGCGACCAAGTCTTCGCTCGAGCGAGCCTGTCAGGTTTAAATAGGCAGCAGCGGGTTTTTAATCATTTTTTTTATCTTCTTTTGATTCTAAACCCTAGGTCCGACTTCTCTCTTCCTCTACACACCTTCTACCCTAGGTTTCATCTAGTTTTAGGGTGTTTCTACCTAGATCCTTTATTAAAAAGATAGTGTGGGTCGAGGGCTTTTGTTTAATCTGAACAATCTTGGATTTGGAGCACTTTGAATTTTGGGTCCTCATCTCCGTCTTCTTCTTTTGGGTTATTTCTTCGAGGTAGGGATTTCCTACTCCAACTTATGAGTTTTGTTCTAAGTCTTGGTATTTTATATGTTGGGGTATTTTGGTAATTTGGGAAAAACCCTAGTTGTTTTATTAAATTGAATTGTATGTTTAATTTAAGGAAAATTGGGGAATTAGTTAAATTCATGAACTTGAGGAATTTATTGATTAAATGGGGTAGTTGATTAACTTAAATCACGCGCCTATCGTATTGTTGGTTTATTTATTTCCAGTCTAGAAATAACTGTTTTGGGCTATCGGTGGAGGATTTTGTGATTGTTGTAGACATTGCATGTGGATTAGGGATAACTGAAACTAATCACATGGGTTTAGTCATTAACTTTGACTGTTGAATTAATAAGAAATTAAATGTATTGATTGTGTGCTGTATATGTTATGTTTTACATACATTGCATAGTGTGGGGGAGATAGGGGATGTACTCCACGGTTTAGGGGAAGATAGGGGATGGACCTCTAAACCGGATTTTGTTTGGGAGAGATAGGGATGGACTCCATTAGCATCACTTTTATGTGTGCTTATTATTGAAGTGTTTTTTTTTTATTGATACAACACTAAAATGTGTATCAAACTGGAAGTATGAAGTGTGTTTGATATGAGTCTGAATCTCATTTGTGTTGTTGATATTGGAAGTAATGTGAACATGATATATATATATATAATTCACTTTTGTAAGTTTGCCAGGTTCTGAGCCATATTGCTAATATGAGTAAAATGTGTCATATACATTTGTATCATGAGACTATATACTGTTATAATTGATTATCCTGGTTAACCATCTATTGAATGCTATTGCTTTATTCAATGCTTATATTTGGTTTAGTATATTTCTGCTGGGCTGTGGCTCACCCTATAAGGGAACATCATTTTCAGGTCCGGTGATTCACTACCTCCAAGGACTTAGCTTGGAAGGAATCGGACTATGAAGCCTTGTCTTTCTTTTCTTTTTTTTTTTATTTGAATTACATGTAAACATTCAGCCTAGGGCTTTATTTGTATTTGAGTTAGAACTCATGATTTTATGTCCAAGTGTTGGCTTGGCAAGATGTAAGCCCGTAGGGCATTTAGTTTGGATGTTATATGTAATGTCTTTATTTAGTAATACTCTGATGAATGAATTGTGGTTTATTTTCTTAATAATGCATCTTATTATTATGTATGTTATGAGTTATTATTTTGAGGGCGTTACAAATTGAGTAATTGAGGAATTACTGACTTCTTTCAGTTAGCAATGGGTTTAGTTCTGAGTTTCTGAATTTTTGCTTCGAAGCTCTTTCAGGTTTGAATGATCTTCACAATCTTCTCTTTGTTTGTTTCTTTTTCATTTTTTTTTATTTATGTAGCTTTCAATTTATTTGGATTGGTGTTTCTAAACCTTAATATGTATTTGTTTTTCTTCAGCCTCCTATAATTTATTTAGCAATGGGTTTGCTTTTCCTTAAATGGGTTTTGTTAGCAATGGGTTTGATTTCTCAAATATATATCAGTTAGCATGGGTTTTGTTTTTCTTTGGATCACCTATAATTTATTTGGATTGGTGTTTCTAAACCTTAAACCTTAAACTAATTGTGAGATGGGTTTTTGTTTTTTTTCTGCGCTGAAGAAAAAGTACAGCAGCAGCAGCAGATGCCTAACTCTTCGGCCTCCTCACCAATCTCCTCCAGCAGTATGATTCCTGACATATATAATATCCTTATCTATGTATTTGTACCGTTTTTGTTTGGTAGATATGAAATTATAAAAGTGGAAAACATGTGTAATGATTAAGTTCTAATTATTTTTGAATCTTTGATGAGATCTGTCATCTTGGTATTTGAATTTTCATAGATTAGGTGATCTGGGTTTTCTCTTTTATTTATCATTGAGTTGGGTTTCAATTGTTAGGGTTAGATTCTCATTCTCAGTGTGCCTTTTTTGCTGCCATTTTATTGTTACAATCCAGAGGCTTCAATGTTATTTTACATTGTTATGGGTCATTTACATTGGGCTCCATACTGCTATTATTAGAATTCCATTCTCCCCAAACCCACAATTTTATTAATTAAACTCAACTCATCTCAATCTAATACATTTTATCCAAGCACCAAGAACTACATTAGTTTTTGAACTGGTTGTGGTGACCATTGAGTGTAGAACACCATTTAGTGTACACTGGTTAGTTTTTTATTTTGTTGTACACTGGTTAGTTTTTCCAATGTTCTGTAGAACACCATTGACTGTTTTTTATTACCACTGGTTAGTTTTTTATTTTGTTATACACGGGTGATCCTCATGTTGTTATCATAGCAGCCACAAACCTGGTGATCCTTCTGTTAAAATTAGAATTGGGTTATTGGGTTTTGATTAAAATTAGAATTTTCTTTGATTACAATTAGAATTATTTGATTAGATTCTAAAATTAAAATTAGAATTATTTGATTCAATTTCAGTTTTTCTGTTATTGGTTTTTTGTGAATTTTCTTTTTGTTTCAGTGGCTTCAAGGTTCTGATAATTGATCTGTTTTTGTCCGATGCTGCTCTCCAGTTCTCCAGTCCTCGATTTTTGCATCTCGAACTTTGCTCGCAAGGTAACCTTCATCATCTTCTGAATTTTTTGGGTCTATCTTTGCGCCTTCTTCCAAGGTATTCATTCCCTTTTCCCACCACTTCGAATTGTGTTGATTGTGGACATTTGACGAGTTCTTTGCATTTTCTTTGAATTATTTGATTCAATTTCAGTTTCTTTGCATTTTCTCTGAATTTTGTTAATGGGCATTAGTTTTTTTGTTTCAATGGCTTCAAGGTTCTAAGACAAATTAGATCTAATTTGATATAAATGGTGTTTTTTTTAATATAGAAACTGGGCAACCCGTTTTCCATTGGATTGATAATAGTTTATTACTTGAGTCTTTCAGCTCACAATTAATTGGATTAAGTTTTTTTTTTTTTTTTTTTTGTGCCTTTTTATAAAAAGACAAACTAATTTCATGACTCAGAAATTTTACCAAGTTTTTTCTGCTAAACTACCAACTAAATTAAGCCTTAGAAAATGTAGGCTCGCACCCTCTTTACCATTGGTTTGACAGAATGTCTGTGAGTCCTTCATATTGGTTTGGAATTTTAGGAATTACGAGACATAAGCATCTTGAAGGAGTTGGAAAAATTTTGTTCTTTACTTGCTCGCAAAACATTTTGCTTTATTGTTGACTATAAACTGTGTTCACACCAATTGTTTTCAGTTCTCCTTGCTATATGTTCCATAAATGAAAAATAATACATGGAAGTGAAAGGTATGCATTCCTTTTAAACACTAAATTGTACAGATTCAATCAGTTTGTTTGTTTTTTTTTTTTTTTTGCCAACGAATAACAACCATTTTCTATAATAGGAATGCACTTACAAATACTTGGTAGCATGGGGTTTGTTACATTTGAGAGGGACACAAATGCCCTGAGAGCCAGAAAAGTATTGATACCTAGATAATAAACTCTAATTCCCTCTCAAAACAAGAATGAAATCAGAATCCAGAAAAGCCCAGAGTGTTGCCAAATAAAAAAAAAGAATAAATGACATCCAAAGGATTGCCCCCATTTTGGGCTAATAATAACCCAGACCCCTGTAACATCAATGGGGGCAATTTTGGCCACATTATTCTCCAACCATGAAAGTGATATCAGAATAATGGTTCCAGACCTTTCTGTTCAACTCAAAAATAAATAAACTTATCATTTCACAGCCATTCCCATAATATAATTTTGATTTCTGACAAACAAATAAGGTATGTGTACAGTACTTTTGAGATCACATAGTATGAACAAATATCAAAGTTCCGTTTCATTCAAGCTAGAATAAGCTCCTTTTGCTTAGGATATACATGTTTATAAACCAAATTCAATATTATATCACATAATTGCTAACATATAGTCAATTTTCTATTAGGAACAGAACCCCGATTTAAAACAACATTATGCCAATAGGTGTTTAAACAATCATTTAAATATCACTGACCTCTAATTCCAGTTCTGTATGCCAGGCTGTTTTGTGAGATGATGAGCAGAAACTGGTTCAATGAGAGAAGAATAGTTTTGGCATCGGAGAGAGATGATGACTTATTGAGAGAGTTCATGAAAAGGCAAAGAATTGGACATTAGTCAAGAATTGTAGGCAAGTAATCTTATTGACACTTCTTTTTTTTCTTTTTCCTTTTTAAATGTTGTGACTAAGGAGGATGAACCAGACACTTCCTGCTATTTTGGTCTCAAAGGTACTGACTCAACACACACACACAGTTAATGAAATGTGTTGATTCTTTAATGAGAAATGGGTGTTAATTTTTTTATTCATAAAATGGATTTTTCTATATTACTTCTGAGTTTGCTAAATACTCTTTAAATGCTGATATAGATTTTCTTGTATTTATTGGGCTTTTTTGTGTTTTTTCTAATTTTTTCCCCCCTTTATTTTGGAGTGGGGATTGGTAAGCTGTGATAATATATATATATATATATAATATATACAGTTTTAAGCATTGCCTATTACTTTTTAAGACCCTATAAACAATTGTCCCCTTATTGTATGCTGTTGATTTGTTGTTTATCCATTGAATTTTATTATATCAGTTTAGTCTTATAGTTTATTTAATTTCAATCTAAATTTTGTTGGCTGCTGCCCATGAGCTGTAACGCCCTCAAAATAATACATGAAACCCCACATTCTCGACAATCATTGATATAAGAGAAATAAACATATTTCTATTCATCAGAGTATTCATTTATAAAGTATTACATGTTGACAACAAAAGTAAATGCCCTATGGGCTTACAACTTTCCAAGCCAACACTTGGTTACAAAAAGAGAGTACTAACTCAAATATATATTAAACCCTTGGCTTGAGTTTACATGTAATACATCAAAAGATAACAAAATAATCAAAAGAGTCTTCTGCACTCGGAACCTTCCAAGCTATGATCTTGGAGGTGGCATATCACCTGGACCTGAAAATGATGCCCCATATAAGGTGAGCCAAAGCCCAGTAGAGATATACTAAACCAAATATAAGCAATGCCTAAAAAATAGCATGTGATAAATGGTCAACACTTATAACAATTTATATCACATTACTGTTCCATGATAATCATGTCCATGTTACATTTCACTTTCCTTTACTTATCAATTCATTTCATTCAAACGTGGCTCAGAACCTGGCCAGATAACTTATAAGAGACTACATCTCAAATTAGCAATATTTCCAATTCAATTGGGATAATAACTCATGTCAAACATTTCTTACTACATAATAGATACACATTTTGGTGCTGTATCAGTCTCAGCCAAAATCACACTTCCATACTTCACAAATGATACACATTTTAGTGCTGTATCAATATCAAACAAAATCCGGTTTAGAGGTTCATCCCCTATCTTCCCCTAAACCGTGGAGTACATCCCCTATCTCCTCCCATATAACACAATGTATATAAGCAATTCTCATATACATGTTCACTCAATCAATACACAATTTCGATGTATTATACCAACCACCATATTCTATGGCATGCTCAATTGATTAGTTTTGGTTCGCCTAATCATCATGCATTGTCTACAACAATCAAGACTATCCTCCACCGATAGCCCAAAGCAGTTATTTTCTAAACAGAAAATAAATGCACCAAATGGATATGTTATCAACATTTGACTAGGTGAGCGATAAATTAATCCAACTACACCCCTTTAATTCCATAATTCCCCAATTTCAATATTCTCAATTCAATTCCCATAACTTAAAATTAATTATACAAATTAATTTTACCAAACTAATTAGGGCATTACCCCATAATTCACATAACAACCCTAAGGTTCCAATTCCACCAATGATCCAACATATAATTCCATTTTTTTCAACACATTACATACATGAGGGTTTTAAACTTGAAAACCCCTCTTTTGAAAATTACACAAGGACCCCAAACTTTCTCAAAATTACTCAACAACCCCCCAACATATCAAAATGCCAAAATTTAAAGACAAAACTTATAAGATGGAGTAGGATATCCCTACCTCGAAGTTAGAGCTCAAACGGAGATGAAGACCAAACCCAACGTGCTCCAAATTCAATAATTTTCAGATTAAAACAAAGCCCTTAACACCCTCTATCTTTCTTACAAAGGACTTAGGGTAGAAAAACACACAAGAAAGAGATGAAACCCTAGAGAGAAGATATGTAGAGAGAGAGAGAGAGAGTCGGTTCTAGGGTTTGATAGAAAAAGAGAGATGAAAAAGTGATGTTTAATCCGCTGCTCGCTGCTGCGATCTGATATACACAGCTCGTTCGAGCGAAGGATTGGTCGCTCGACGACCAGACACAAAGGAACCTTGCTCGAGCGAAGAAAGTCTCGCTCGAGCCAACAATTCGAAGCTTCAGGTCTGCAACCCAGAAGCACGCTCGAGCGACAGAATGCTCGCTCGAGCGAAGAAACTCAAAACATACACCTCGTTCGCTCGAGCGAAGGAAAGCTTGCTCGAGCCAAGAAATGCAACTCTCAGGTCCAGAACCAGACGCAGACGCACGCTCGAGCGAAGGAACTCTGGCTCGAGCGAAGAAGCCAAAACACAGAGCTCGCTCGAGCGACAAAGTGCTCGCTCGAGCGAAGGACCAAAATTCTAGGCAGCAACCATTTGCTCCCAATCACTCCCAACCTGTAACAAACACAACCTGCCCACAACATCCTATAACTCAAATACAGTATTGAAGGACGGAAACAAGATATATACAACAACCCACATTCACAGAACCAAGTCCGGATTACACTAATCAATGGGGGAAAAACTGGGATCGCTATATGAGCTAACCAAATAGATCCAAAGGGGCTGGTTTGATATTTTGCTTATGATGATGTATTTCTTAACAAATATTCAAAATTTATTTAAGATTGGAAGCAAAATGAATCTGAATGCGTGTAGGTGAAGATTGAAGAAGATTATGGAGGGTTACATACACAAAATTGATGGACTAAACTGATATAATAAATGGCTTTAGGTTTTTGGAAGAAAATAAATGGGGTTTTTTAAGTTGTATTGATTTGTAAATGATGGGAGAATTAAGTTAGTTAGAGTTTATTGTTGAATTACCAAGCAAGAAGAGTTTTCTTTTTGAATTTTATTTTATTAAATTCTTTCTTAAGAACATGTCTTTCTTAAATTTTCCCTCTAACCTTTGTGATCAATTAAAGGAAGTTCCAAAAAGAAAGAGTTAAAAAAAATAAAATCCAAAGAAAATATTGATTGATTTTTATAAATTAATATTTTTATCAATCATTAATTTGTATTTGTGTTGATAATGTGTTGTGTTTGTTCGTAGTGTTTGCATTGGGTAACCAATTATTATTTTGTAACAATGTATGTGTTTGGTTTGAATTAGGTGGTCTATAAAAAAACATTTCATTAGTGTGACAATGTGTGTGTTTGTTTTGAATTGAGTAGTCTCTTTAATTTGATTGTTTTGAAAGAGAGGCAATCTCGAGTGAGCAACAATCTCGATGGTAGAATTTACAGTATTTTTATTTTATCGTTGACAAAACTTTGAAAATGATTGACGTTGTATAAAGTTAAAGATTATGGCAGATTGACGTTGTAGAAACTTATATAGATTTGGTTTGGTTGGAGAGGTAAACATTTGAAGGTGTTTGTTATTTAAATTTTGACCAAGAATACTATTTTTCGTATTGGCATGGTGTGCTCCAAAGGGAGAACACCATTTTGTTGTTCGTTTTATTTGAAGTTATGTTTATAATAAAGGGGATCCCCTTACTCGATGTATGTTATCTATTCATTTTTTGTATGAGAAAACAAATTAGGTATGCTTGATTCTCAGTGTCTCTAGCTTAAGAAAAAATGACATATGAAAATTTTAAACAAAATATTATTTACACCGTGCCTTTAGGCTCATACAGGTTGTGATGGGTCCGAGCAAGACAATCATGTGCTAAGCCTAGGAATCATTTACGGATCTACATTTTTTTTTTTTATATGAAGTCAATTCAGTCAAAAAAATAAAATGTAATCAACGTCAATAACATGTGCTAAACGCAAAATCGAGGCAAAAAAAGGTGGTAACTTACGGACCTAGGTGCGTGTGCCTAGATAAGACACAACACATGATGTTTGCGGTTGCTCACTGCACACTTTTATCTAAAATTTATTTTGATAGTTTAAATTATTTATAAAATATATTATTGATTAAAAAAATCAATAATGTTAGGTAATTTAAAATTTTGTGATTCAAATGGCTTAAATTTGTCAAAACGACGTCCTTTTGTGACTCAAATAGCTCAAATCTGTCAAAACGACGCCGTTTTATTTCCATAAAAAAATAAGTTAATTAAACATGTATAACTTTTGATCAAGTCCTAATTATTATAAATTAAATTCTCAAAATTATGTTAACGTTTTATTTTTAAAAAAATAAATATAGTCTTATTTTAAGGTTACAATAACTAATTAATCTGATTTTTTTATAGATAATCTACTCAATAAATCTTACAATATGAATAGTTCGGATCAATGACACAAGTTCAGGACAAGTGCCCAATGGGCCGCACATAAGAATGTAAATTTAGCCCACTGGCCCGCGGCCCGGTGCAACCCAGCCCGTGACTTGGCATCTGGGCCATATGTTTTGAGGCCCGCATCCTACCGGCCCGCTCAAAGCCCGCTTCAAGTCCAACCCGGCCCACTCCAGATCCAATGTCATTTTCAAGCTATTTTGGTGAAATTTTTTTTAAAAAAAAAAAATAGTTAGGCCCAACCCAGGCCCATCACAAGACTGCTGCCCAACCTGTGACCCGATTTTGAGTGGGCTTGGGCCTGGACCTAGGCCTGGGTTGAGATTTTTCCCAAGTGCGAAGGCCCGAAAATTAGCGAGAGCCCGCGAAGCCCAACCATGGCCCGGCCTGGCCTGAGCCAAATTTACAACTCCTACCCGCATAGCATCGTACTATGCCTTATTGGTACAACACACTCCCTCATTCCCCCTCAAATTCATGATTTAGATTAGAAGGTTTTATTTGAGTCTATGATGAGTCTTGTTTCAATAATTTAAATTATGTATTGTGTTGGAACACTTCATATATATTATTGATAAAAATAAAAAATAAATTGATCCGATAATCATAATCCATTCAATTTATAGCATTTTTTTTTTAAAAAAAAATGAATGAAAATTTGTTTTTAAAAATGCACTCTGTTTTTTTTTTTTTGGGGACAAACACAATAAATTGAATAGTTTGCGAATATCGGATCAACTTAATTTTTTTAGTGAATGATATAAATGAAGGGTCCAATAAAATGAACGGTTCGGATCATAGACTAAAAAGGGACCTCATGAACCAGAACAACACTCTCATGCTCAGATCATGGATGGGAGTGGATCCAAAAGTCTTTTTTGAAAAATTACAAAATAAAATCCTGATTGAAATCTTATAACAAATTAAATCCCGAATTTTTTATTTTGTCAGTTAAAAAATCTAATATTTTGGTTTGGCTTTCAATTTAAATGATCTATCTATTTTTATATCTAAAATACACTTAGACATTGGTGTGACCTAATGGTCTAATAGCCACAACATTAGGTTGTGAGTGGTGAGGATCAGGTGTTCGAGTTGATGGAATAGTACAAACCCATAAGATGTAATATAACTATACTAACATAATTTTAACCCAAAAAAATCTAAAATACACTTTTCCATTGAATATAATGATTAATATACTTTTTTTTGTGTTAATTTTACTTAATGAAAATAAACAAAATAATTTAAATTAAAATCAAATCAAAATATTATTAGAGCTTGAATTGATAAAATTAAAAATAAGAATTTATTTTGTTATAAAGCTCAAACCTTATAAAAAAAAATTTATTACTTTTTTCTAATTATTTTTATGGTAAATTACAAATACACCCCTGAGGTTTGCTTAAAGTACAGATTACCTCCTGTTGTTTGAAAAATTACAAATACCTCATTGTTAGTATTTTTTATTTAACATAATTAACTAAAAAAATGAAATTCATAATTACTCTCCTATACAACAATAAAATTACTTAATTTTAATTGAAACATATTTTCTAACATCATTAAAAACTGTTAATTGACTTGATAATTTATTAATAAAAAGGACGATCTGTTATGAAATTAGAAACCCTCAGGGGTGGAATGTAATTTCTAAAACTACAGAAGTAATTTGTATTTTAATAAATCTTCTTAGGAGATGTATTTATAATTTGCTCTTATTTTTTAATTATTGAGGGACAAAACCTTTTGGATTCAGTGGATAGCTCCAGAGTTTTGTTTTCAAAATTTTCTCGTTTTGGGCTGGCTAATAGCCTAATTCTGTCCTGATTTTTGTGTTTGATTTATAAATTTGAATAGAATTTAAAAAGAGAAAGAAAAAATTATGTAAAGTATAAGGACAAATATAATAATATTTTATTCATATTTTATTATTTTTTTTTTTCTTATTTACATTTTTTTATCTAAATTCATAAATCAAATATAACGTTAGTTAATAGGTTATGGCCTGCATCATGGATTGTGGGATATTAAGACGGAAGCTAAAAATTGGTTTTTTCCAACTAAAATTACAAAAAAAAAAAAATAAAATAGATTAAATAGTTAATAAGATAAGATATTAAATCAAAATTTATAATTACTTTTATTTTATTTTTTTACAAATATTACATCAAATTATAAAAAAATCTAACATCTTCTCAAGCACAATATTTAAACTTACTAAAATAATTAAAAATAAAATAACCTACTAAAATTGTCAACTTTCCAAATAAAACCTAAACTGCATGTAGGAAACTGATGATACTACTAGTTTCTGGGTAACGAGTCAGGCTGATCCAGGCCTCCCACATGGTTGTCCGATCGCTAGCCCACCGAGAAACCTACACAAGAGTTCAACGGGGAACGGGAGTCCCCTAACGAACCCTCACGACAACAAGTTAGAGAGGAGAGAGAGATGAAAAATGTAGAGATAAGATTGTGATTGAGAGCTTAACCTTTTTCTTGGAAACCTCTTATAATCCTTCGGTTTTTCTTCCTTCCGTCATCTTGGCCAAAGTATACTCCAGCTTGCATCATTCATGGTCAGGCCATTTCTCTGTCCCATCGTGGGGAGGGGTGTTGCATTGAATGCTGTAGGGAACCTCATTAATGACTGGCGTGTGGTGCAATAACTTTACAAGATTTTGTCTGCTTATGTGGCTGGTTCTCCTCTTTACATGTGTTTAGATGCCATTGGTTTTGGTGTTGTACTGGGTTTCAGTAATGTTGGGGCCTTAATGTTTGGATCGTGTATTGGACTCTAAGTGGGGTCTAATAACCTTTATGGGTCCACCTATGTCAGTAGTCCCCCTTTCCAAGTGCAGCGCTTCAGTCCAACGAAGGGAAAGAAAAAAGACGGATAGTGTTGGCGGCTGAGTGAGAGAAGACCGACAAAGAAGAGGATGACCATGAGGGTGACCGAGTGAGAAGGTAGACTGAGAGGAGGGCCTACCGCGATGTGTGACCAAGCGAGAAGATCGACTGCAAAGGGTGACCGAGTGAGAAGGCCGATTGAGAGGATGGCCGACCGCGAAGGGTGGCCGATGAGAAGGTCGACTAAGAGGAGGGCCGACCACAAAGGGTAGCTGAATGTGAAGGCCGATTGAGAGGATGGCCAACTGCGAAGGGTGGCCGAGTGAGAAGGCCGATTGAGGGATGGCCGACTGTGAAGGATGGCCGACTGGGAAGGCCGATTGAGGGATGACTGACCGCGAAGGGTAGCCGAGTGAGAAGGAAGTGGTGGTGCGCGGGGCTCAAGGAGTGGCGGGGCACGTAGTGATGTGAAGTGGAAAAGACAGGGTAGGAGAATAAGGGCAGTGGATCGTGGTCGTACACGTGGTAGAATCCCATGATGTGGGGAGATAAGGCGTTAAGCAAGAAATGGAGGGATAGGTTTAATATAGGGTGTCGAAAAGGCGGTTTTGGAAAATTTTGAAAATTTTCAAACTGGCGAAATTTAAATCTTGACCCTTGGAATACAGGCAAACCGTGGGGCATTTGGGGTTATTCACTTTACCTACCTTTTTGCAAAAAAAACCAACACGTCCCAGAAGTAAAACTCATTTGTTTCGAGTGATACACCTCTGCAACACTTTCTGAACTACCTTGCACCCAACGTCTGGAGCTATACACAGACACATAGGAGAGATGGCTCGAGATGAAGTGTCAACCATGAGACTAGATTCTTTAGGGGATGATGACGCAGTAGAGTTGGCGGAGCAATACAAGGGGGAGAAGATGGTAGGAGAGTGAGGGGAGCCCGCGGGGCGACCCCGCTCATCCACTCTGATAGCGGTTGTGAAGCCAATTAGTCAAGTAGGACCAGACCACTGGCATACGAAGGAGACAAATCGACGTTTACAGCGGAGGAGTTGGAGGAGATGCGTGAAAGGTATCAGATTCCCGCAGAGAATAGAGTTAAATTGCTGACTTCGAAGGAGAGGCCATCCGACGCCCGACCGATGGAGTTTGCCCTCTATGAAGAGGCATTAAAGGGGGGGTTGAGGTTGCCGCTCCCACAGATAGTAGTGGATGTGCTAAAACGCCTGGAGGTGGCGCCGGGTCATTTGATGCCCAATGCGTGGAAAATAATATTGGCCTGCGTGAGTGCGTGGCCACAGGCGAACGAGGAGCTGCATGACAATGGATGAGTTTTTTTCTTGCTACACAGGGCATTAGGCCAACAAGAAACTTGGGTAACTTTAAAGGCGGCGGCGAGTAAGGCTAGTGGCGGATTGCATCGTCAGTGAAGGGTGGAGACTATGGTGGTTTTACGTGTCAGCAAATGGGGGAGTAGGAGTGCACATAGTGTGGAAGGTTTCCGACCAAGTCAGTGGAGCCACGGTTGGGGGCAGAGGTGGAGGAGAGGGTGAAAAAGGTGAAGGCGTGGAGGGAGAAGGAGGGCGCCAAGTGGAACGACCTTGTTCAACTCTCAACCTTGTTTGCCTTGAGGCCCGGACCGCAGCCAACCGTTGGGACCCTGCGCCGGCAGAATTGGAGGCAAGAAAGAGAACGCAAGAGGCGGAGGATAGAGCGACCTTCGCCAAGGCTGATAAGTACAAAGAGTTGCAATTAGGCCATTCGTCTAAACCGGTCGCGAGGGAGCGAATCCGACCATCCCCAAGCCATTGGGGGACAAGGACTTGGGCAGTTTTGAGCCACTACCGCCCCCAGTGGATTCGATGAAGGAAAAAAGCAAAAAGGAGGTGGAGGCGGTGTTAAAGAATAGAAGAAGAGAGCGAGAGGGGGAGGAGGGGCCAGCATTGAAAGGATGAAGGAGGAATGGCAGAGGGAACCCCAGAGGTGGAGTTGGGGGAAACAATGAAGGGGTGGAGAGTGCCATGGGCTCTGGTGCACAAGTGGAAAGTGCGCGACTGGCTGAGCGGGGACAGAGCAACCCGCCCGAGGGGGTCCTGTGGCCTCAGGGAGAAGGAGGGGAGGCTAGGTTGAAAAACTGCCATATACCATGTGCAAGCAGTGTCCGGTCGACTGGTGGAGAATGAGGCATAGCCAGGACTACAGCAAACCGGCTCTTGGGAGTAGTGAAGGATGCACACCGTGCGCTCCATGGCAATTTTTACACAAGGCCAAACTGTTGAGGGGACTTTGCTCGGCCCAGATGGAGGCGACGACTTTGGCTGGGCCTTGCTGAAGAAAGCGGCGCATGAAAAAGGGGAGATGGAGCCACTGAAGGTTCAGCTGGAGGCGGTGAAGGCGCAACTGGACAGTTTAAGGGTGGAGAGGTGCAAGGTTATTCGGCAAAGCATGTTAGTGCTGAGCTTCTCGCGACAAGTCAGAGCTAGAAACGGAGCACCGCAAGGTGGTGTCATTGGAGTTCAAGCTGGCTGGCGAGAAAAAAGCAACTAGAGTTGGTCCGACAAGCCTGCACTACCGCCAATGAGAGGTTTGAAGAGGCATGACCAACAATGAGGATCTGCGCACTCAGTTAATAAAGGAAAGGAAGAAGCAGATCAGCGCATCACTGAGTTGGAGAAAGCTCTGGTGGAGGAAAGGGCCAGGCTGGCGTCTGAGAGAGAGCGCGTACCTCGATCTGTGTAAGACGGCGGTGGAGCAATTCAAAGAGTATCCGATTTCAGATAGCCATCAACGCCGCAGTCGCCAGGAGCTTGGTGAAGGAGGGGGATGGGGGGCTGGCCGTTGGGAGCGGCCGCTAGAAGTAGGAGTGAAAGGAAGTAATCCAAAGCTTCCAGCGGTCAGACTTCTTCTAAAGCACTAGATGGCTGAGTTCTGGGATAGCGATTGGAAGACCTTCAAACATAAAGCGGAAAAGCTGTTCCCAGAGATGGATTTCAGCCGCATGAGGATAGACGAAGACGACATTGCCCAGAACCCCCTGGACGAGGGGATTGAGGAGGAGATCTAGCCTCTAGTGAGGAAGAATGATCCATGTAAAACTTTTGTGTTTGTGTGTTTTGTTTATTTTTTGTTTTGTGTCATTTCTTAGTGAATTGTATGTGATTGGAAGTTTGTAAATAAAACAACAAGTTGTGATTGAAAGTTTGTAATTTCTGTTGTTGTTAGTTCTTGTGAGTTGTAGATTTCAAAATAATGAAAATGGCAAAGCAAATTTTAACGAAAAATGGGTGTGAAAGTAAGACTTGTTCATGAATTGTGAACTTGCTAGTAGATTGAGATGTAAGAAGTTAGAAATGGGCAGCCATTCTAATTGTGAGAAAATCATGATGCAAAAATGTTT
>JAPPVO010003870.1:0-20860 GCA_030407325.1 Camellia japonica | reverse complement strand
ATGTAGGTGACCACACGCGCGATATTGTATGTACAGTTTATTCAAAGAAATGCACGATATTGTATGTACGGTTCATTCGAAAAAATGCATGATATTGTATGTACGGTTCGTTCACTTTGTGCATCTATCGCACGCATTCACTTTGTGCATCAATCGCACTTGTTCCCTTTCGTGCTTCTATCGCACACCTCTCTGTTGTTTTGCTTCGGGACGTACGAAGTACGTGCTCGATTGGTTGTTTCTCAGGATGTGTGAAACGTGGCCCTAGGCAGGTTTTGCCTCGGGACGTACGAAGTACACGCCCGAGTGGTTGTTTCTCAAGACGCGTGAAATGCGGCCCTGGACGGGTCTTACCTCGGGACGTATGAAGTACACGTCCTAGTGGTTGTTTCTCAGGACGCGTGAAATGCAGCCCTGGGCTGGTCTTACCTTGAGACTTACAAAGTACGCGTCCGAGTTATTGTTTTTCAGGACGCGTGAAACGTGGCTCTGGGCGGGTCTTACCTCGGGATGTATGAAGTACACGCCCAAGTGGTTGTTTCTCAGGACACGTGAAACGCGGCCCTAGGCGGGTCTTACCTCGAGACGTATGAAGTACGCGCCTGAGTGGTTGTTTCTCAGGACGCGTGAAACGCGACCTTAGGCAGGTTTAATCTAGGGATGTGTGAAACACGGGCTCGAGTGGTTGTTTTTTTCAGGACGTGTGAAACACGGCCCCAAGCGGGTTTCATATAGGGACGTGCGAAGCACGAACCCGAGTGATTTTTGTGTTGTGTCTTGGGAAGCATGAAACATAGACCCAAGTGGTCTTCCTTGTTTCTCAGGACGCGTGAAATGCGGCCCTGGGCGGTTTTCAGTTTCTTGAGACATGCGAAACACGACCCCAAGCAGTTTTGTTCTCAATTTCTCAGGATGCGTGAAATGCAACCCTAAGCGGTGTTTTCTTTTCCTGTCTCTTGTTTTGGCAAGGTTAGAGTGTGTTTTATCTCTTGTATCAAAAATTGTTTTGGTTTTAAGCTTGAAGCTGCTCATTCATATGTTGTTATCTTGCTTATTGTATTCATTCTTGCTTATTGCATTTGTTATTGCTAAATGCATCATCTCACATGATTATGAGTTTTCAACATGGTCCGCTTCGCGAAGCGTATAAGTCCAACCTTCAAACTGTTTTGCATGCATATCATTTACATTGCCCTTGAACTACGCTGATTTGATTCCTTGCAAAGGAATACGTAGGCAGCCTGCGGGCATAACCATTTATTTTTTGTCTTGTTTGTTTGTCCAAGTCTTCGGCTTGGTCAAAATGGGTCGTCTTTGGGCTTTGACATTCACTCACGTCATTTCATGACTTCCGAGTTCTGTCAAAGAGGGGCAACTGTAAACACCCCATTTTTGACCGTCCTCAAGACTTGGACGTCATTGGTTGCACACCCGATGATAATGAATGTGTGTGCTCCTTTTCGTGCCCAAGGTCCTTGGCGGAATCATTTTTCTTTGAGACTTCAAACCCTGTCCATTCTATGCCTTGTTTTGGACTAAACCTTCAAGCTTGTTGCCCCTGGTGGCTAGCCGACCACTTTTTGAGGCTGCCAGCCACCCCTTGTGTCTGCTAACCATTTGTGGTGGTCTGTCAGCCAATGGTGATGGTCTGCCGGCCATCAATGCTTATTTTTAGATATTTTGGTGACAGCTGTGCTAGCTGTTATCACAATTGTCTCTATCTTCATACATGTGTATGGATGGATATATCTCAGCCAAATGCATGTTTTTCTATATATAGGGGGTCTCCTCCCCCATTTTTGAGGGTTAGAATTTTTGGAGCAAAAATCTCTCTCTCTCTCTCTCTACATTTCTTTCTCTCTCTTGCAAATTTGTGCACATTAGCCTACATACACCACACTTTTGCCTACACCTCCTTAACCAAAGTTGATCATCTTTGAGCTGAGGTTCCTTGAGGCCTTCTTGGAACTCTAGAAGGTGGTTTTGGCTTGAATTGTTGCCTAAAGTTGATCTTTGCTTCAAGATGTATAATACTTGTCTTTTTACCTTACTTTGCATACTTGTTTTTCTATCTTTTTCCACTGATTTTGGGCTGTTTTGAGCTTTAAAAAACTCTGTTTTTGTGGGTTGAAATTGGTGGTTTTAGGCCATTTAAGGTTAGGGGGTGGTTCACCCCTCTTTATTCCTTGTTTGTGAGGCATTTCCACCTTTGTTTCCCATTTTCAAACCATCTTTTTTTGGGCTTTTGAACACTGAATTTCAGAGTAATTTCAGTGGTAAAAATCATCTTTTGAGTCCAAATTCGGAGGGGTTAGCCTCCCCTTCTTGTGCCTTGTTTGCTAACCTAGTTAGCTCTATGTGTTAGCTTATTTTTCTAGCCTTTTGTAGCTCAATTCTAGCATGTTTTAGGCTCCATTTTGGACTGTTTTGCCTCTGTTTTTGGATGGTTATTGCATTTGAGTCTTATTTTGTATGCTTCTAGTGTAAGTGTCCTCACAAGCTTGGTGTTTTAGGCCTTTAGACACCACTTGTTTGAGTTGATTACATGTTTTAGTGTTTTTCTCGCTTAATTTCAGCAAGTATAATCTCTACAACCTCCCTCATTTCTTGACTCTTTATTTGCTTTGAGGGTTGTTTCAACCTTAGGGTTGTTTAAGCTTGAGATTGAGGTCCATACTTAATAGTTTAATCCTCTTTTGAGGGTTCATTATCAACGGCATGACACTTCTCTCTTGCCTTAAACTACCCCTTGTTTGACACTTCCTTCTCTTTTAGAGGACTTACTCACCAATGGACTTAATTGGTTAAAGAATGGAATGGTAAATTAAAATGAGTAAATAAAAATAGAAACTAAAATTATGCAAGATAAATATTTGGTTGTGTTTTGGTGTGTTCAAATCGGACGTTAATTTGAACATAAAGAAAATTGGGGCATTTCATACTCAAAGTGATGAAATGTGCCAATTTTCTAAGGTCACCATTACCCTTGATCATGCATGATAGGGTGAAGGTTTTTGGTCATGTTTGTGCATTTATTGAACTTGTTCATCTTGGTTCTTTGGCCATCATACAATGAAGTTGCTTGATTGATGGTTTTAAAGAGCTAAGTGTATCACTCATTTGAGATGATTTGATGATAAAGAGGGATACACAGTACAAACAACCTGTGAGAATACCCTCTCTTTGCCCTATTTGCTCTCTGTTGCAGCAAGGAATAATGCATCTTCAGTGGCCGGCCGGCCACTGTTACTGGCCTGCAGGCCATCAGTGTTGGACGGCAACCCCCAAATGGTGGCCGCTCTGGCCTGCCGGGCACCAGTGAATTTTGAGCATAATGCTTGTGAAGCAGAGAAGAGTTGATCTGGAGGTGGAAAACCAGTGCAAGGGTTGTACAACAGAGGCAATTGGAAGCGAACAGTAGACGTTCTTCGGGTGGAAATCGAGCATGCATGGACCTCCTTTGCTTCCTAGGACTAGTTAATCAATTTAACTAGCATTTAGCATTTAGTCATTTATTTGTTGTACTTAATTAGTTGTAGCTAATTAGTGTGTTTTGTACTTATTTAATTAGTTTAGATTGATTAATTAACTTAGTTTGTGTTGTAAATATTTAATTAGCTTAGCCTAGTTAAATTATTTAATTGTTGTACTTAATTAATTAGCTTAGAATAGTTAGTTAATTTAATTTATTCAAGTTTTGTAATAATTAATTAAGTAGTTTAGCTTAGCTAGTTTATTCATTCGGACCCTTCTGCGCGAGGGCATTAATGTTGTAAATTATGGTATGATGCCATGCAAGAAGAGTTGGAATCTATGGCTAAGAATCAAGTTTGGAAAATTGTCGAGTTGCCTAAAGGAGTTAAAGCAGTTGGCTGTTAATGGTCTATAAGACCAAGAAAGACTCAAATGGCAATGTCGAACGATATAAAGCCAGACTTGTAGCTAAAGGTTTCACTCAAAGAGAAGGCATTGATTATCATAATTTAGAATCATCCCTATTCATGGCATTGGAAAATGAAATAGGATCATCTTTAGGTCCGATGTCAAAATCAAACTCCATTGAGTATACAAAATAATCACCAGAAATTGCTGACTTCTAGCTCGTGAGGATCTCCTTAATTCTGTAGTCTCAATTGGGACTTGAGCTACAGGCTCTATGTTGACTTGTTCCTCTTGTGGTAAAAGTTCTTGAATTTGTTGATTTTCAAGAATATCGGGTTGATTATCTTGAAAGACAACCAATTCACCTATATTCATGGGTGTTGTATCCGGATCCCGTGATTCCTTCCACTCTATCTCTCGAGGGTAACTCCCACTAGGGTCAACTTCCTCAATAAACTTAGCATTTCCAACCCCACGTCTTTTTCTTTTTTATTTATCCGCTTACGATGGTTAGATTAAGAGCTTCACGTTTTAATTAGCATATCGCATGTTTGTGTAACAATCCGAAAATTTAAGTTGTCCCTTAAATTTTATATTATGGTTGTATGTAATAATATATTATTAAATAAATAATAATAAATACATAATCTAATTTGGCATTGGATTATCAAATATGAGATTAATTAGGGATTATTATCTGGGGCCAAATTAACAGAAATATGAAATTATAATACTAATTAGGCCATATTAAAGTTAAAGATAGTAAATAAATAAATATAAAAGTAAGAATAAATAAATAATAATAATAATAATAATAATAATGGGTGTGGTAGTAAAATAAATAAATAAATAATTTTCTGTTGGTATACGATAGAGTATAATTTAATTAGGGATTAATTTATTTATATAGTTATATTAGAAAACTGGGCCAAAGTATAATTATCTTAAATATTTATTAAGATAAGTATAAATCCTGAGCAAATCTTTGAGCTGCCACGTGTTGACCGGATGTGGCTCTTACCTCCCTATAAATAGGGAGGAGGTGATCAACCTGGGTGAAAAGAAGAAGGAAAATAAGAGAGCAAGAAAGGAAAGGAAATAGAAAGGAAAATGAGAGCGAAGGAATATCCGTGAGAGAAAGTAAAAATAAGAAGAAAGTAGTAAGGGTCAATATTAAGGTGAGTTATATTATACCTTGAGTTACCATAATATATTTTACATATGTTTTGACTTACCATATTTATTTTATACAAGTTATGTTTTATAAGTTATTATAAATTATATTAATATTTCAGTTACGTGGTTTAATTTCTGAACTCTATTTGTTAAAATGAAACCCATGGATATGTTTTGTTTATATTTTAAAGAATATTTGACAATGACCTTATAAACAATTATGTTTTGTAAATATCACCACAGGAGTCCCACGCCTTGGGGGACTTAAATAACCATCGGCTTATATTTGGTCACTTTGTGACCCTCTGTCCGTCATGGATCCACTGACATTCTGATTTCTTGTGTGGAGCAAAGTGTTGTGCAGAGATAAGTGCTACACTATTGTGGGAGCCACCTCTATAATCCGTACGAGCCACCTATTGAATCCGGACCTCTGTTCTGACTGTCACTCCTGTGACCTCTGTTCTGTTTTGTTTGGTACCGTGGTTATGGTTGTTTATTTACATAATCTCAGTTTTGCTACTTAAATAATTATTTATTCAAACTAAGTTATCTTAAATATTTTAGTTACATAACTATCCATGATTATTTTGTGTCCTTTATACTCTTGGTATAATATTTTTCACTCTGCCATGTGCTTATAGTTGTTTACCAATTTTCATGAAACAATGCAATTCAGAAATAGCTTTTGGGAAGTCTTAGACGCGGGGCTACGGAATAGACACACACAACACTTTTATGATATGTTTATATGTAAATATCGGTCTTTTTGGTCAATAAATTTTGTTATAAAAATAGAAGCTCCAATAATTATTTTGGTACCATCACTTGAATATTATTTCCACTCGCGTTTATTAATTTGTTCAAGAATTGGCCGAAGGTAACTTCAGTTACTGGCCATCACAATACTTAATCCTTGGGTACGAAGAGCGGGTCGTGACAGTTTGCATCCATTCATTTGTATTGCATGCACCGAGACTCGGCGCATTATTCTAACTGCATTGTTATTTCAATACTTCTTTGAATACGTACTTAGACCGTATGTTATCAAATTGATTTATATGCCATATTAGTAGTTGAGCCTAGTAAATTGCATATTGCATGTGTTGCATTAGCCATCTTATATAATTAGGAATCATGAATATTTTTCTAACTCTTTGTTTTATCTTGGCTTGGAGTATTAGGTGAGTTTTTTGTGTTTTAGCATATTTTCATGAATGTGAGTGACTGCCATGATTAGCATGCTTGCCATGAGGCTAAATGCTTACTTGTTAAAATGTTAGAATGCCTGTGGATGAAAACTTGTTGCGTGAATTAGAACAATTCAATGAATGTACGTTTAAGCCCACTTTGCCAAGTGGCAAATTCACAAACTTTAAGCCCACTTTGTTAAGTGGCAAATCAAAACCCTTTTCAAAAAACAAACATGAAATTGAATTGTTCCAATTCGGGCAAGCAAGTCTATACCTTTTGTGCGCGCATCACATAGCAAATGCTAGTCTAATAAACTGGAACAAGTGCATATGATGTTGATAAAAATCATATCATGATTAGTAAAGGCCGATCTTTGATCGGGCGAGCGAGGGTGCTCAATTCATGACCTTCCCCTCTCGTACCTAAGTTCCTGAACTGAGACAATCTTGGTGATGACAGACACGTGGCCTTTGGCACGAGTCATGGGTTTCCTATATTTTCCCAAAATAAAATATTTAGGTGGCGACTCTGTATTTGGCAAAGCAGTTCAATTTTGGCATTTTTGATTCAAAATCAATTTTCCAAATGATTTGCTGTATTTGGACTCTTTGGTGTTTATCTATTTCACATTGCACTTGTGAGATTAGATTCAGAACCATGGGAGTCCGAACTATAGGGCTTCTTTCAAACTTCTGAAATGGGGCGCGAAAAAGGCAAGCTACAACTATGTATATTTTATATATTTGCTTCCGCAACCCCTAATTATATGTTATTTTGTATAGAGGTCTTTGGTAATCCAAGGATTACTGGCTGGTTACGACGTTAAACCTATCGGGGCGGGTTTGGGTCGTGACACTACTAAAATAGCAACTTTCCAAACACCCACAGTATATATGGTTAAGCAGTCTCATTTACATGAATGTAATGCCATACCATGTTCAAATATCAAAAATCTATATTTCTTTAAAAATACATGCGATGTTTATTTCAAAAGTCCATTTTCTCTATAAGATTCAAATAATGACAAAGAAGTGATAAATACGACTCAAGTAATTCATAAGCTAGTGTTTGTAAGGAGACATAACAAACACTACCGAATCCTCACTTTACCGGCTCCTAACCAGAAGGCACGTGGTACCTCTTACGCATGTATTTTCGATCTTTCACCCTGAACACTCATGCCAACTTAAACAATATCAATTAAACCCCTATCTAGACTTACTAAACGTATTTACCCCAAACGTTTCAATAACAACAGTTATTTTCTCAAAACAATAAATTTATTTCAAGGCATAGCAGTACTAGAACAATGTTTAAAATGATACAAACACATAAAATGAGAGGTGATTACATATAAGTATCTCATTTGTACAATATCTCCATAAATCTCCACATTTATTCAAAATAAACTTATATTATTCCATGATTCTCTTAAACCATAACAAAATACAATCCATGTGACATTTATACCTTTTTATATTCACAATCACTATTCCATTCATATCCCAACGTATACCATTTCAAGGCTAATAACATTTTTCAACAACAATAATTATTCATCCCATGGATGTCTCCATTACACGATCAATATAAAGAAATTTCTATCGATTTATTGAGAAATTTAACACCAATTTCGTAGATATTTCACAAAATTCACTTTTTCCCAAATTTATTCAAAACTAGGGTTTGACTCAAAAGGTTTTTCATTCATTCTTCGTAGATTCTTCTCACAATATATTTTCAAGAGTTTCATAAAGTCATAAAACATTTCTAATTTGAACATCCTTATAAGAGAAGTCATTTTCATCAACATTTACAACCCACTACAAAAAATCCACATCATACTTCTATATCATAAAAGGAATTACTAGACATGCTAAATCATATATATATCCAAGAACTCCTATCTCACCATTTTGAGAGAAAAATATGAAAAGTTTCAAAATCAACGGCGCCAAAATCCGATCTCCACTATACACAACGTAGCCCATGATGAGCTCTCCAAAATTAAGAAGGCACTATAATCGAAATCTCAATGGATAAGGAGAGATCAATGATGTAAAAATGAGTAGAGGGTTATAGAGAGAGAGATGAGAGAAAAGAGGATGAGAGTTAATATAGAGTGAGAGAGTGAAGTGAAAAGTGAAAGAAAATAATATAAGGGCTTAACTTTTAAGTGATTTGACATATTTTTTGGAGCAGATTGCGAACAGACTGCTCGAGCGACCAAACCTGCACTTGAGCAAACAATTCAAATTTGAGAACCGTTCAAGCAAACAATTCATAACTCGAGCGAAGAATACCAACTTCTAGAATCTCCTTACCCCATCGCAAAAGACCGCTTGAGCGATTAAAAAACTTTGCTCGAGCAAAGAACACATGCTCCCAGAAGTTCAGACTACAAAACGAGATACTGGCAGGTCGATGTCACCACTCGAGCGGTCTCAACCTGAAAGTGAAACAGGATAACCTCAAAATATTCACAGCTTCTCAATTTCACTCCAACTCCTAAAAGTACAAGATGATATCTCGGAACACACTAAAATATAAATACAAGAATAATCACAAGGAAGAATAGATAACAACACAAGGCTCATGTGACAACCACCTCCTTAGTTAAAATTAATTTAAATTAATTTGAATATATACTTATTGTTAATTGAGTGTTTATGTGATTAAGTGCTATTGATTGTCTTGAAAAATTATTGACTTGCTTGATTGAACAGATAAGTGAGAATAGAAATTAAAACTGTCTGATTCGCTAATGTTAACAAGTTATAATTAAATAATTCATTAAGCAATTAGAGCCTAATTCACATTCGTATAATTAAATTTAGTGTAATTGAGATTTTATTGTGATGAGGATTAATTTAATTTGCATAGCTTGATTTTTTTTATTTAACTTAATTAGAATGATTTAATGGTTTAAAGTTGAATTAATTATTGACAATAACAATGTGAACACTACTCAGTTTTTACATAGGAAGAGAGAGAGTGCTTGGTTCATCTTTTTCACATACTCACTGTAACGACCCTCACTACTGATTACTGATTTAATCACTGTTTACTGCTAAACTGAGATCAAGTACGATAATTGACTAACTGACTGAAATCTGGGACCGAATTGATTGAGTATGTTAGTTAAATTGCATTTCTATCTATTGCCTGTTGAATAATCTGTCCATGTTTTATGCTTTAAACTACAAATTGAAGGCCTTATCGGCGGCCGAATCCAAAATTAATTGATGTTTTATAATCATTAGAATTAATGTGATTTTATGGTATATTTATCTGAAATTTGATTTAGTATGGTTAAACTAGATTAAATAAAGCTAATTAAAGAGTTAAGCTTATTTACAATAATGTCATGTTAGTGGGCCACTTAGGCAACTCTTCTTGAGAGCCTTATTACATCTTGATATACATTTTGCCTCAGCCATTTCCTTGAGTTCCCACCGAAATAAAGAGAGAGGCAGTATTAGAAGAGAATTTGGCCTCATCTTGTGAATTGTTTGAGAACTTGAAGAAAATTGAAGGTTTCTTTGCAACTTGAGCTTATATTCTTGAGTTTGGAGAGTTAAGGTTGGTGTTTCACCCTCTCATTTGTGTATCTGAGTTGAACTTTGCATGCTTCTTGAGCCTCTAGTGATTTGGGTCTAGAATTGGTCCTAATGTGTTGAATTATGGCATACATCATGCATGCATGTCTATACTGATGAATTTTGAGTTGAATTCATAGAAATTGTTACATGCATGTTCATATTAGAGTTCTAGTGCATGAGTTTATCATGTTTTGAAAAGATTGACTCTTTTGAGCAAGTAAATGAAGCTTTGAATTGATTTAAACTCTTGCATGTTACATATTCATCATGTTCCTGAAATATTGTTTGAAATCATGTTAAATTGATCTTCCTTTGGGGCTTTGATTTTACAATTGAGCTTGAAATCATGTTAAACTATGAGTTTTGAAGAGTTTTCTGGAAAATTAGCCAAGAGGATTGGTTTTGGTACATTGAAACTTGTTTGAGCTTGGAAGTTCGAAGCTGGAAATTCCAGATTTTGAACTCCCGCTCGAGGTGGAAAGTGACGCTCGAGCGGGAAATTCATGCTCCCAGTAATTTGCACTGTTTTGAAGTCCGCTCGAGCGAATAATTGACGCTCGAGCGAGAACTTTGTTTTACGCTCGAGCGGGTGTCGAGCGCCCAATCGAGCGTGATTTTCGCACATCCAGTACTTTTTGGCATGTTTTACAGTCCGCTCGAGCAGTGTAACTTGCGCTCGAGCGTAGTATTTTGTTTGCCTTTACGCTCGAGCGGGGTAACCTACGCTCGAGCAGGACCCCTGTTTTCTGAAAATTCTGAAAAATGTTTTAAGGTGCATCTTTGCATCCTCATTTCATTCTAGACATTCTTAGGCCTAGTTTAAGGCATTTTAATGAGGATATAGATGTAGAACCACACCGAGTCTAAGTAGGGACTAAGTCTTTGATTCCCGAATGTGTAACTTAGTGTGTGTTCGTTCTGTCACTATATAGGGTTGGCTTTCGGGGACGCGCTCTAGCTTTACTGTAGCCCAGAACTCTATGAGTAACAATTGTGTAAAGATATGTTCAACTGAGAATGTTTTCTGACTGTTTAACTGAACTGCTTTCTGAATCGATACTATTAACTGAATGAATGTATGTCCTATATTCTGAACTGTATTGTGGCATCCTTAGCAACTACTATTTACTGTTACTGTTACAGAGATCTCTGTCGGTTCCCTTGTTGGAACCACTACTGTTTACTGATTGATGGCCATCATTGACTGTTCGGTCTTTCAAGACCTACTGTACTGTTCGGTCTTTTTAGACCTACTATTTATTGTACTGCTATGCTAATAGATGTACCACATATGACTGTTTACTGTACTGAACAACTGATATACTGATTGAAACGACTGTTTTTAATACTGAAGGACATTTATTCTAAACCTCTTTATGCATTATGTTATTCACTAGGCTTTAGCTCACTGTTCATATATATATGTAGGTGTACAGGCACCAGACCGTGGCTAGAAGCGTCGGGGTAACTCCAGTTTTGTCAAGCCAACCACTGTGCCTCACTGCGAGGTTCCGAGCCTGTTAAGCTATGGCTTAGGGGTGTTTTTATTTCCCCCGTCTATATCTGTACGTCTTTTGTAATCTGTACAGACTGCTACTTTGCACTGTTTAATAGGGATTAGGTCCCTGTTCTGAATGATTGTAATTATTGTGCATACTGTTTTGTCACTGACTGTACATATGATGAAAAGTCTTTTTGCATACAGACTGTCACAGCTCATTGGACATTGTTTATTTACTGTTTTGGCTTCCGTCATGCCCCTGTACTCTGTCTTACTGTCTTACTGTTAAGCAGGCCTTCGGTAATCACGGATTACTGGCCGGTTACGGTGCTAAACCCTTAGGGGCGGGTTCGGGGTCGTGACAGAGTGGTATCAAAGCGATACTTAACCATTAGTTATACCGCACACACGTGTCCAAATGAGCTATATGATGTCCTAGAAAGCATTAGGGCATTACATGAGCATGAAAAGTGTGTGTGGACATGACTGAATATATGCTAATATGATAATCTGTTTAAGTATGCAACTGCCTATGTTTATTGTTACTGTGTTGCATATATAGTGAAATGGATAATGCAAACACTGCTACTGAACCTGAATCATCTGAGGCCAAAATGGCCAAACTGGAAAGAACTGTTGAATTACTGACTGAGGCCTTAAGACAACAACAACAACAACAACAACAGAACCAACAGCCCCCACATCCTCCTCCGGTACAGCCGGAACAGAATGCTAATGATGGGGACATAATTGCTCTTACCCAGAAGTTCAGCAAAATGAAACCGCCATCCTTTCAGGGAGGTCTTGAACCGCTAAAAGCTGAAGCATGGGTTTTGGAGATAGAAAAATTGTTTGAAGTGTTTCCATGCTCGGAGGCACATAAAGTACTGTTAGCTACCTTCACCTTACAAGAAGAGGCCAGAAGGTGGTGGATGCTAGTCCGTGACACCAACACCGTTCTGACTGGGCTCAGTTTAAGGAGTCCTTTTTCGAAATATTTCCCTCAGTGTGTCAGGGACAGAAAGTGACTGAATTTGAACAGCTGAGACAGGGCACAATGTCCGTTGTTGAATATGAAACAAAGTTCACCGAGCTTGCTAGATATGCACCACACATGGTGGACACCGACTATAAGAAGGCCAGGAAGTTTGAAGGCGGCCTTAATGTTGCAATACTGGACAGAATAAATGTTATGAAATTACCGAACTATGTAAATGTTCTTGACCGAGCACTAATGGCCGAGTCAAACTGAAACACCAGCGTCTGAATGGCGTGGTAAAAGGCAGGGTTTTAAGTTCAAGAAAGGCAAAAACAACCCGTTGAACAAAAGCAAAATACAGGGTCAACGACTACCTCTAGTCAAGGGAACCGGTCTATACTGAATGTGGTAAGAACCATAAGGGAGTTTGTTATAAACTATCTGGTGCTTGTTACAGGTGTGGCAAGGTGGGCCACATGGTTAAAGATTGCCCTTCCACTGCTCAGGGCAATAGTAAAGTTGCACCAAGCGCAGCGGCATCAACTACTACACCAAAGCCTAACCCCAAGGCTACCGGGAAAGAGCCTATGAGGCAGGGCCGAGTGTTCGCCCTAGTGCCGGGAGATATACAAAATACCGAGACCGTTGTGTCAAGTATTCTTTCTATTTGTACTCAAAATGCATATGTACTGATTGATTCGGGGTCTACACATTCATATGTATCGCATGCTTTTTCGCGAAAATTGAATAGACCCTTAGAACCCATGAATTATCTGTTAGCTGTATCATCACCCGTTGGGGGATCCATGACTTGTGCATATATGTACCCTGCTTGTGAAATTATTGTTGGAGATGCACATCTGTATATTGATTTACTGCCTCTGAACATTGATCATTTTGATGTAATATTGGGAATGGACTGGTTAACGAAATATCATGCTACCATAGACTGTGTAACGAAACAAGTAGTTTTCCGTCCACCGGGTTTACCTGAATTTGTGTTTAATGGGAGTGGAGTAGTACCTCCTCCGTATTTGATTTCATCCATGAAAGCCTGTAAACTGATTAGAAAAGGGTGTAAAGGGTATTTGTGTTCTGTGTTGACTGTACCTACTGATGCTAACACTGATGTGAACAGTATTCCTATAGTTAGAGAATTCCTAGATATTTTTCCAGATGATCTGCCGGGGGATTTGATTGATAGGGAGATTGAATTTACCGTTGATGTGATTCCGGGTACACAGCCTATATCGAAAGCTCCTTACAGAATGGCTCCAACTGAACTGAAAGAATTGAAAGTGCAACTGCAAGAACTGTTAAACAAAAAGTTCATCAGGCCTAGTATTTCACCGTGGGGTGCACCTGTCTTGTTTGTGAAAAAGAAAGATGGCTCACTGAGACTCTGTATTGACTACCGTGAACTGAACAAGGTAACTGTGAAAAATAAATATCCATTACCGCGTATTGATGACTTATTTGATCAGTTACAGGGTGCTCAAGTTTTCTCTAAGATTGACCTCAGATCCGAATATCATCAGTTGAAAGTTAAACCTGAAGACATTGACAAAACTGCTTTTCGAATGAGGTATGGACATTACGAATTTTTAGTTATGCCTTTTGGAGTTACCAATGCACCTGCTGCATTTATGGACCTCATGAACAGAATCTTTAAACCATTCCTTGATGACTTTATTGTTGTATTCATAGATGACATCCTGATTTACTCTAAAAGTATAGAAGAACATGAACATCATCTGAGACTTGCCCTACAGACCCTAAGAGAACAGAAACTTTTTGCTAAACTGTCTAAATGTGAATTTTGGCTTGATCATGTTATGTTTTTGGGGCATGTTGTTAGCAAAGATGGAATTTCAATTGATCCACAGAAAATTGAAGCAGTAGTAAACTGGCTTAGACCAACACATGTGACAGAAGTCCGAAGCTTTTTGGGTTTGGCTGGATATTACAGAAGATTTGTCAAAGATTTCTCCAAAATTGCCTTACCATTGACTCAATTAACTCAGAAGGGGATATCATTTGACTGGACTGACCAAAGAGAATCAGCTTTCCAAGAGTTGAAAACTCGACTAGTGACTGCACCTGTTCTTACCCTACCTTCAGGTATGGATGGTTTTACCATTTTTAGTGATGCTTCTCATAAGGGTTTGGGGTGTGTTTTAATGTAGAATGGGAGAATAATTGCCTATGCTTCCCGACAACTGAGACCGCATGAGAAGAACTACTCGACCTATGACTTGGAACTTGCTGCAGTAGTATTTGCATTGAAAATCTGGCATCACTACCTATATGAGGCGACATGTGAAGTATATACCGACCACAAAAGTTTGAAATATTTCTTCACACAGAAGGAACTAAACATGAGACAGCGGAGGTGGCTAGAATTGATTAAAGATTATGACCTACAGATTCTGTACCATCCGGGAAAAGCCAACACCGTTGCCGATGCATTGAGTCGGAAATCGATTGGAAACTTAGCTTGTTTACTCACCGGACAAAAAGAGTTGCTTTGTGACCTTGAAAGATCGAAAATTGAGATTATGTTGCGAGAACAAGGTGGAACAATAGCTGCTATTTCTGCTCAACCGACATTGATCGAAGAAATTAAAGAGAAACAGCAACAGGATGACTTCTTGAAGAAGATCATCGAAGAAAGGGAATCTAAACCGAGACCGGATTTCAAATTTGAAAATAATGTACTGAAATTTCAGGGAAGACTGTGTGTACCAAATGACTCTGAACTGAAAAGGAGAGTTCTGCAAGAAGGCCACAATTCAAAACTGTCTATCCACCCAGGGAACACAAAAATGTACCAAGATTTGATACTGAATTTCTGGTGGCCGGGAATGAAGAAAGAAATTGCTGATTTTGTATCAAAATGTCTTCGTTGCCAACAAGTCAAAGCTGAACATCAACGACCCGCAGGCTTACTGCAACCCTTACCCATACCGGAGTGGAAATGGGAACATATCACTATGGATTTTATCGTGGGATTGCCTCGCTCCAGTAAAGGTATGGACTCAATTTGGGTTATTGTTGACAGACTGACTAAATTTGCTCACTTCTTACCTGTCAAAACAATTTATAATGCGGACAAATTGGCTATACTCTACATTGATGAGATTGTTAGATTGCATGGGGTGCCTGTGTCCATTGTTTCTGACAGAGATTCGAAATTTACATCGAGATTCTGGCAAAGCTTACAGACTGCATTGGGTACTGAACTGAGACTGAGTAGTGCCTATCATCCTCAGACAGATGGCCAGTCAGAAAAGAACCATCCAGACTCTGGAGGATTTACTGAGAATGTGTGTCCTTGATTTTCAGGGAAACTGGGAAAGCCATTTGCCTTTAGCTGAATTCGCCTACAACAATAGTTATCACTCAAGTATTGGTATGGCGCCTTTCGAGGCATTGCATGGCAGAAAATGTAGATCTCCGATTTACTGGGCAGAAATTGGAGATGGGCCTTTGCTTGGGCCCGAGATTGTATATGAAACGACTGAGAAAGTGAAACTGATACAACAGAGACTGAAAACCGCACAGAGCCAACAGAAAAGTTATGCGGATGTCAGAAGACGGGATAGAGAATATGAAGTGGGTGATCACGTTTTTGTGAAAGTGACACCGATGAAAGGCCAGACTCGTTTCGGAGTCAAGGGCAAGTTAGCGCCGAGATATGTCGGACCGTATGAGATTATTGAGAAAATTAATTCGGTAGCGTATCAAGTTGCGTTTCCTCCTGAAATGGAGCATATGCATAATGTCTTCTACATTTCTATGTTGAGGGACTACCTCCGGGATCCTTTTCATGTGATTAAGCCGACCCGTGTAGTACTTAGCGATGACTACACTTATGAGGAACGGCCTATCCAGATTATGAACAGACGGATCAAGAAGTTGAGAAACAAGAAATCCCGTTAGTGAAAGTTGACTGGCAAAACCATGGTGGCGTGTATGCCACTTGGGAAAGGGAAGATGACATGGCCAAGAGATATCCTGAACTGTTCCCTCTGAACCCTATTTTCTTCCAGAAAGAAGGTAACTTGAGTTTAAAGGACTAAACTCTTTTTAAGGAGGGGAGACTGTAACGACCCTCACTACTGATTACTGATTTAATCACTGTTTACTACTAAACTGAGATCAAGTACGATAATTGACTAACTGACTGAAATCTGGGACCGAATTGATTGAGTATGTTAGTTAAATTGCATTTCTATCTGTTGTCTGTTGAATAATCTGTCCATGTTTTATGCTTTAAACTACAAATTGAAGGCCTTATCGGCGGCCGAATCCGAAATTAATTGATGTTTTATAATCATTAGAATTAATGTGATTTTATGGTATATTTATCTGAAATTTGATTTAGTATGGTTAAACTAGATTAAATAAAGCTAATTAAAGAATTAGGCTTATTTACAATAATGTCATGTTAGTGGCCACTTAGGCAACTCTTCTTGAGAGCCTTATTACATCTTGATATACATTTTGCCTCAGCCATTTCCTTGAGTTCCCACCGAAATAGAGAGAGAGGGAGTATTAGGAGAGAATTTGGCCTCATCTTGTGAATTGTTTAAGAACTTGAAGAAAATTGAAGGTTTCTTTGCAACTTGAGCTTATATTCTTGAGTTTGGAGAGTTAAGGTTGGTGTTTCACCCTCTCATTTGTGTATCTGAGTTGAACTTTGCATGCTTCTTGAGCCTCTAATGATTTGGGTCTAGAATTGGTCCTAATGTGTTGAATTATGGCATACATCATGCATGCATGTCTATATTGATGAATTTTGAGTTGAATTCATAGAAATTGTTACATGCATGTTCATATTAGAGTTCTAGTGCATGAGTTTATCATGTTTTGAAAAGATTAACTCTTTTGAGCAAGTAAATGAAGCTTTGAATTGATTTAAACTCTTGCATGTTACACATTTATTATGTTCCTGAAATATTGTTTGAAATCATGTTAAATTGATCTTCCTTTGGGGCTTTGATTTTACAATTGAGCTTGAAATCATATTAAACTATGAGTTTTGAAGAGTTTTCTGGAAAATTAGCCCAAGAGGATTGGTTTTGGTACATTGAAACTTGTTTTGAGCTTGGAAGTTCGAAGCTGGAAATTCCAGATTTTGAACTCCCGCTCGAGCGTGGAAAGTGACGCTCGAGCGGGAAATTCGTGCTCCCAGTACTTTGCACTGTTTTGAAGTCCGCTCGAGCGGAATAATTGACGCTCGAGCGGGAACTTGTGTTTTACGCTCGAACGGGTGTCGAGCGCCCAATCGAGCGTGATTTTCGCACATCCAGTACTTTTTGGCATGTTTTACAGTCCGCTCGAGCGGTGTAACTTGCGCTCGAGTGTAGTATTTTGTTTGCCTTTACGCTCGAGCGGGGTAACCTGCGCTCGAGCGGGACCCCTGTTTTCTGAAAATTCTGAAAAATGTTTTAAGGTGCATCTTTGCATCCTCATTTCATTCTAGACATTCTTAGGCCTAGTTTAAGGCATTTTAATGAGGATATAGATGTAGAACCACACCGAGTCTAAGTAGGGACTAAGTCTTTGATTCCCGAATGTGTAACTTAGTGTGTGTTCGTTCTGTCACTGTATAGGGTTGGCTTTCGGGGACGCGCTCTAGCTTTATTGTAGCCCAGAACTCTGTGAGTAACAATTGTGTAAAGATATGTTCAACTGAGAATGTTTTCTGACTGTTTAACTGAACTGCTTTCTGAATCGATACTATTAACTGAATGAATGTATGTCCTATATTCTGAACTGTATTGTGGCATCCTTAGTAACTACTGTTTACTGTTACTGTTACAGAGATCTCTGTCGGTTCCCTTGTTGGAACCACTACTGTTTACTGATTGATGGCCATCATTGACTGTTCGGTCTTTCAAGACCTACTGTACTGTTCGGTCTTTTTAGACCTACTGTTTACTGTACTGCTATGCTAATGGATGTACCACATATGACTGTTTACTGTACTGAACAACTGATATACTGATTGAAACGACTGTTTTCAATACTGAAGGACATTTATTCTAAACCTCTTTACGCATTATGTTATTCACTGGGCTTTAGCTCACTGCTCATATATATATGTAGGTGTACAGGCACCAGACCGTGGCTAAAAGCGTTGGGGTAACTCCAGTTTTGTCAAGCCAACCACTGTGCCTCACTGCGAGGTTCCGAGCCTGTCAAGGTATGGCTTAGGGGTGTTTTTATTTCCCCCGTCTGCCTCTGTACGTCTTTTATAATCTGTATAGACTGCTACTTTGCACTGTTTAATAGGGATTAGGTCCCTGTTCTGAATGATTGTAATTATTGTGCATACTGTTTTGTCACTGACTGTACATATGAATGAAAAGTCTTTTTGCATACAGACTGTCACAGCTCATTGGACATTGCTTATTTACTGTTTTGGCTTCCGCCATGCCCCTGTACTCTGTCTTACTGTCTTACTGTTAAGCAGGCCTTCGGTAATCACGGATTACTGGCCGGTTACGGTGCTAAACCCTTAGGGACGGGTTTGGGGTCGTGACACTCACAGACCCACGTAGAGAGAGAAAATGAGAGGAATAGTGAGTTGAGCTCATAAAAGAGAAATTAGAAAAGAAGAAGAAGAGGAACCATAAGAAAGCTGAAATTTTTTGGTCTTAAAGCATCAATTAAGGTAAAAAATTATTCCAAATTCTGATATTGAACTCTATTACACATCATTTTCCAAGTTATAAGCTTAAATGAATTGAATTTGTCCTTAAATAGGAGATTTGCTCATGTAATTGAGAGCTTAAGGCATGCATGTGAAAAAAAAATTGAAGAATTGATCAATTTAATTCATAATCCTTACATGCATGACATATTTTCAAGAGAACAATGATTCTAAACTTATTTTCAAACATGATTCATGGAGTTTAAGGAGAGATTAAGCATGAATTAAGAGCTTGGGTTCAAGAAATGTATGTTCATGAAATTGAGTTTCAAAAATGGAAGAGTGAGTTTTAATTTGATATTTAGAGCCTTATAAGAATTCAATTAAAAATTTTGATTTAGGTTCATAAAATTAGATGTAGTCAATTAAGCCTTAATTGATAATTAATTAAATTCAACTGAAATTGAGTTAGGTTTAAGATTATGGAAATAAATGTGAAAATTAATTATTTGGGCCTTGATTTGCTTGAAAATGGAGTTGAAATTGCAAAATGTGCATATTTATGAATTTCTGATTCAGTAATTTAAATATGACTGAATAATTGCAAATTTAATGTGTATGAGCCTAATTTAGGCTTGATTGTGTAATTAGTGAACTTAATAAGGATTGGTTTATGATTAGATTATTTATATTTAATTAGTTTGGTTAATACATAGCTAAACATATTTTAATTGGAGATTAATAATCTAATTTATTCCTAATACTAGTCATCCATATTAAAAAAGGAATGGAAGAAAAATAAATAGAAATAACCGAATGAAAAATTAGAATCAAATGAGAGAAACCGAAAGACAAACAAGTAACCGAATAAATCAATCGTAGAGTGTAATTGTAATTGTGTTGTGCTTGACTTTATTTGTTTAGGCGCGGACGCCGAACTATTAGTACGTGTACCGAGGAGCCCACTGTGAGTAACAATTATGCAAAGATATATTCAATGTGTATTTCTCTGATGATATTACTGATGCTTTCTGAACGTGATACTGTTCAATCGATGAATGATGATCCTCATATTTGAATCTGTATTGTGGCATCCATTAGCTAGGATCTATGTTTTGATCTGTTATGTTACAGAGATCTCTTCAGTTCCATTTGTGAGCCACTAGCTGTTTTGTATTGATGGCCATCATTGTACTGTCGTCTTTTAAGACCTAGCTGTTTCTGTATGCTATGTAAGGATGTACCACATATGACTTATAGAATGAATGACTGTTAATCACTTGAATCAATGAGAGCATATAGTTTAGTTTCTATGCTATCGTTGTCAAGAGAAAGCATCATTCATTAACCTCTTTACCATTATGTTTATTCACTGGGCTTTAGTCACTGTTTATTATATATATGTAGGTGTCAGGCACTGGTCAGACCAGCTAGAGACGTCGAGTTGCCTACCCTTGTTTTGTCAAGCCAGCTATTGTCCCTCATTGCGAGATTTCGAACTAGCATGTGTCAAGCGTTTTTGGATTGCTCCACTTCACCCTTTTTGAGTTTGTTAAGGGAAAAAAATGTTTTAAGACTAATGTCAATACTGTTCTAGATGATGGAATTAATTCCCTAACTTATGTTTTATCTTGTATATATATGCATATGGGCATAAATGGTTATGAAATATAGCTATGTACATGAAAGTTTATCTCCATTCAGGTCCTCACAGCTCATTGGATGATATATGTTATTATTGATTGGATTCCGCCAGCCCCGTTATATTGTATTATTGTCAATATTGTTAAACAGACCTTCGGTAATCCACGGATTACTGCCGGTTACGATGCTAAAACCTATAGGAGCAGGTTTGGGTCGTGACA